>UELV01014952.1:5976-31836 GCA_900490015.1 Megastigmus stigmatizans | reverse complement strand
CTCTCTCTCTCTCTCTCTCTCTCTCTCTCTCTCTTTCTCTCTTTCTTTCTCTCTTTCTCCCACTCTCTTTTTCTACCGAGCTTCTTTGGCGGGTTACCCGCTGCTGCTTCTTCGCTCTCCCAGCTATAGTAGATATGGAGTGGAGTTTTTTTCTCCCCCTTTTTTCTGTTTCAAGAGGAAGGGAGAGAAAGTGAAGTGCAGCAGCAGCAGCCGAGCCTTTGATAGCGGCATGCACTTACGTGGAAGATGCTAATTAAAATTCAAGTGAACAGCTGATGTGCACGCGAAATGATGAATATCAAGGTTACGCTGTAATTACGCTTATCTTAAAGGATTTCTCTGCTGCGCGCTCTTTTGTTTCTTATTATCGATGCGTGCTTTATTTTTTCATCGATGTATCGAGACTAGATATCGTTGTTTCCCGACGCGGATGTTAAAATATATTTTGGGTGCGCGTAGAATTGTTCAGAGATCGCGATGTAAAAGTGGGCGTGGAGGGAAGTAACATTATTAGTGGATGGAAATGCTGATTGCAAAATTGATTATATGCACTACCCACTTCCCCGCGCTCGGCTTTGCGAGCTCGTCGTGGTGTTATATAATATCGAGTAATTGAACGAGAGATTTGAATTTCCGTATCTAAATTCACTGTACATTGAAATTGACGTATTAGAACTTACAGCTCCCGTGGATATACATGTTAATGACGACGAGTGAGTTTATAATGAGTAAATTTAAATTCGCATTTATACTATTGATCGATGATGTAGGAAAAGTGTAAATGAATCAATATTAGTGTAATCACATAAAATATTTTAATGTAATTACATTGCACTCAGATCCCTTCTCGAATCAATAAAAACTGAAAGCTACGCGTTCTGAATTGTAGTTTGAATTTCTTATTCCATAAATATTTTAATAAATAAATACGATATTTCCCCAAAAATTCTTTCGAGAATCTTTTATAACTTCAAATAATTCTCCAACCCATCCACCTCTCAATTCATCATTACCAAATTGTCATCCCCAAAATTCACAAATATACAAATTCCCCCAAATCCTTCCAAATCCCACATCTTCAAATTCCCACGCACTCAGACGAGCTCCACTCCACAGTGAAACATCGCGCAAAGAAATACGCTCACGCGCAACCAAAACGGCTCGCGATTTCCCGCTCGCTCGCAATCTTCTATACGCTGTACTCTACATATATACGCGCGAAGCAAACAAGCGCTGAATGCAGTTGCGACTCTTTCGAGTGGCAGCGGCGCAGCAGTGGCAGCAACAGCAGCGGCGGCGGTGGCATCGCATTGTTACGAATGGGATTATTATTATAACGGGAAGCGCGAGGGAGGACGAGCGAAATGACAACGTAACTTCCGCCTCGTCGTCTCTCTCCGCAGCACCAGAGAGAAATTCCGTCGCTCGAGACTCTCGTGGAGAGGCGGAGGATTCCTTATTACGGTGTAAGTTCATCATAGTTTGCCGCTCGCTTCCTTCGTTTTCGGATGTTATTCTTATGTGCCGGAATGACGAGTGAATAACACGGATACTTATTACCGCGCGTTACGCTTGCTTCGTCGTGGCTATTCGGGGATCCTTGGCTTTTCCCATTATCGGACTTGCTTTCCTTTTTCTGGGCGCTGGGACTGAATGAATTTGGACGACCGGTTTACTGTTCTGGAATGAATTTGCTTTCTTTCTTTTTCGTTGAAATTAAAAAAGTCGAGAAAAATTATTTCTGGCTCCTTCTTTTCGTTATCAAGCGGAATTAGTTTTTTTATCGGGAAAGTATCTTTGATGACAAAAAGCATTTTCGGCTTATTACTCGATTCCTGTGTGAGTGCACATATTACAGGGTTTCAAATAAAATGCGCATTCATGCGTATAGCAGTATTGTTGATTACACATGATTATAAAATCAGCATAAAATTGTATTATGTATTTCAATTCCACATTTGTTGCCGTACAGTAAATATATAATAACTAAACACCATATAGCAAAAGCGCATGATTATTGCAGTATTCACATTAATATTTATACTTTGTTAGTGAATGTATTGAAAAGGAATCGAGGCACATAAAATGAATATTTTGCTTTTCATAAATACATACAGAAGTACACATATACGTATATTAATGCAATTAAATTCTGATTGTCATTTGTTGCAAAATGCTCTTAATAAAACGAATGATTGATTTATTAAAAAAGATACCGTTAACGCTCACGTGGTGAATAATGAAATTTATATAATTGACGAATGGATCAAATTAAAATTAAAAATAATACGATATTAATGCTTTTATAAAACATCAATAAAATCCTCTATTAAAAATCAATACTTTATAATCGCAAAGCAATAAAATCCACTCTTATCGCGAATCAATTAAACTTATTTAACTTACTTACATAAACCTCGTGCACGTATTCACCAGCGCAAAATAAACGAAGCGACACATGCACGCGAGCTTTGCTCATAAAGAGAAGGGGAGAGAAAAAAGAGCTTTCATTAAATTCCGCGATCATTAGCGAATGAAACAGTATGATCGCGATGTAACGCATCATTAAAAAAAAAAGAGAAAATAGAGAAGACACGTGACGCGTGAGTTAACCCATGTACAAAGCGGCTCCGCTCAGCTTTCATCAATCGTTCGCGTAAGAAAAGCGCTGCAACGTCGGCACGCGTATTATATATACATATAATAATTCCCCGTCGTATTTTTCTCGTAGCGCACAGTTGCGCGCGGGGCACAGAGTAGGAGCACCAGGTGCCGCACCGCGGAGCTTTTAAAAAGCCGCATGTGTGTGTATACGAGCGGGCGACACACTGTGCGGCATCGAGGTTACGAGGGCAGCCTCGCGACTTTTTAACGAGTTTTCCGCGCGCGCGCGGCTTTCACGTGAGTGTGTGTGTGTGTATGTATACGTGTCGTGTTTCATGTGTCGTTCTCGCTCTCGGCTTCCTGCCGCAGATGGGCCTGGTTTCCCGTTAATTACTGCAAAAACAGGGTAATGCGTTTTCATTCCTCTATGTCTCTTCTTCCTTTTCTCTCTCTCCCTCTCTCCTTTTTTCGAGAGAGATTGCTCGTCATTTTCCTTTTTTTTCTCTCTCCGGACTCGCGCGTGTCGCCCGTGGCGCGTATTGTATTTTTTTTATGATCTCGCGCAGTTTAGAGGGATAATGGGTGCGTTTGTTAATGAAAAATTAGTAATTTCGTAGCTGTGAGATTGAATTGCAGAGGGGAGTTTTATTAATGAATTTTCGCGATTTTATCTATTTTTTATATTATTATATTCATTATAGATGTAAAAGGTATAATGTATTTTGTGCATTAAATGAATCATTTGATTCATATAGTATTTTGAGAAAAAAGTGTTCTACTTTGATTTTGATCAAAATTTTTATTCGAAATAATTGCAGTTATTTTCAAATCATACAACTGTACAATCTGATATAGACCAAAAGAATGTGAAAAAAACATGGCAAAAAAATTTTAAAAAATGTATCGAAGAAAATTCCGTTTGCAAATAATCTTTTTTCGCAACCATTTAATAAAAAAGAAAGCACCAGCAACTAAGCAAACATTTCAAAAGCGAAACTTCATCCCACGAAATAATTTCTTTCAAAAAAAAGTAACAGTAATACACTTGGCGCTAAAGGCAAAAAAATATACCAAAACAAAGGAACGAAACATCTCTGTCTTCACAATCATAATGTTTATCTGGAAAAGACGTGAGTGAGAGAGAATGGGAGAAAGATCTTTTCTTATCTTTTCATCCAAGCGAAAGCGTAGCTCACGCATTCTCTCTCTTGCTCTCTTGTCTTTCCAGATGATACGTCTGTCTTCTCAGGTGGTGATGTCGACGCGGCCAACAGGAAGAGATAGAAACTAACGAAGCGACACCTGCACAGTCGCGGTAAAATCCACAACACGAGCAGCCACGCAAAAAAGGCCGCGACTGCCCATAGCTTCGTCGTTATAGAGTTCGCATTCGCGTTGCGTTTCGAATTACACCGGCGACAAAGTAAAATCGGAGCTGCCTTTATGCGTCCCTAAATAATAATTGTAATTGTTTCGTGTGAAAAATGGGTCGACCGTGTTTCTGTCTTTTAGCTTGTACCACACCGTGGGTGAATTAATGGTTGTTTTTGGCTTTGAAATTTATAAAGGCAAAAAAAAAAAGGGAAACGCGCACTGGTTTTTCTTTGAGAATGGAAAAGGGATTTGTGTGTTATGGTCGAACGCGCAATTCTTTGTTGGATCCTTTGAGGAAGTTGTTGCAAGCACACAACTCGAAATGAAATTACGTTTCAAGTGGATGCCGCACGGAAAATGCTTCTGCCCCTCATATACGATATTTTCTTCCGACTTCTGAAAGGTAATCTGAGTGACCTACATATCCGGTTTTTATTCTCCTTTCTATTTTTAAAATTTTTTTTTTATTTAAAGCATAAACTAGCATGAATTATAAAAGATGGTCTCGTTACTCAAAGCAAATGGATGAGGAAGATGCGACTATAATGTTTCTGCTTGCATTAAGTAGAAAATGTCCGGTATAGTATGACGAGTCACTATAAATATAATACATTTTTTGTTACCTCCGGCAAACATTAACCTAGTTTTATAATGCCGCACTTTTTCATACTCACTTTTCGAAACGCCGCTGTATAGTATCGGTTACGTTTAGAAAAAATCCTTTATAATCCTTCCTTTATCAATATATTTGTTAATAATATTAAATTAAAGACCCACTGAAATTACACCTGTATCCATTGTTGTCTGTCCAAGGGTCTTTATATTAGTATTCAAGACATCCGCAATGTCGAGGCTGTTGTTTTTTAGTATAGTTTTGAGTATTCGAAGGCGGTGAGCGGGAACTTCAAATTTTCGCATTACAGAAGTTGCGTTATTGTTCCGAAGTTCTGAAGTTACGCCCAAGCGGCAAGCATATATATTGCGAGCTGCTTTGTAACAGTTTTGAAATTGTTGAACTTTCAGCTAAAGACTGTAATGAGTAAGAAAACACTATTGTCTTAGATAGTAAGCATTAATCCGTCATACATATATAGTATTATAAAATTTCAAGCTTGTAAAACCACTTGTACAAGAAAAAAAAGCTCGAGTCACACTCCACCAAACAGCAATAACGTACAATTAACATAATTCCATAAAGAGAAAAATCTATACTGTAAAATATATATGTGTGTGTATATATATATGAGCTGCGATGAGAGATAGAAGCCCACGGCCGTGAAATATTGCTGCACTCGAGGCATGACTGAGAAATGCCTGATTACAATGACGAGGAGAGGAGGAGGAGGAGGAGGGAAAAATGTGCGAGAAAGAGGGAAATTCGCGGGGACGGGCGACGTCGTGCAGAGTGCACTCCGATGATTTATTCGCGAACAGCCTGGCGCGTCGCGTCGCTCGCGCACGACGCATCAGCGATTCAGCTCTCGCTTCTTTAGCTCTCGGCTCGCTCCTCGCGCGCGCGAATAACTCAACGCTCTGTACTCGCGAAATTGCGCGAACTATTTTCTTTCTTGTTTTTCTGCAGTTCTTCCTTCGTCATTTTTTTCTCTCTCTCTCTCTCTCTCTCTCTCTCTCTCTCTCTCTCTCCTTTTTGGGAGGACTGCTGCAGTATACTCTAGTGTGCGCATAAGTGACATTGAGAAATTCCTGATTTCGGCGAGGACTACGCAATTGTTTCTTCATCGCGACGCCTCGCTCGGCACGTTGGAGTTCTTCGAGAAGCGTTTTTTGCGAGAGTACGCACAAGTTCTTGGTTATGAAAGAATCATTGAAGTGAATTTTTTGCTCTTTAAGGGTATGAGCGATTGCATTTTGAAAGGCTAGACTCGTGAAAAACTACAGATTTACTGTAGTTAAATATGGAGATGTTGGTATTTTTTCAGGACGAATTAATCTCAATGAGAGTTACACGATATTTTATAATGCGAGTCTGCCGAAACAAAGCGATCCCCCTATTCCCCAGTCAGCAGAGCTTGCGGTCCATTATGGCCATATTCAAAGGACTGCTAATTGAACTCATTAATCGTAGCGATAGCCGCGCCATTCTGTTACTAATCTTTAATCGTCGCTACAATTAATTAATGTATGTATAACTTTCATTCATAACTACTAACGATTCCAATTATCCTCCACCCCGTCACTAAACGAAACGTCCAACAAACTCAAATATCCATTTGAACTCTGTACACACGACCGATGCGCTTCTTACCAAGTTCGATCGTCAACTCGACGTTTTTTTTTCTACACAAAAGTTCTGTAACAGATATATACGCTCGACAGAAGCTCATCTCTGGCACAGCCGCGAAACATTTCAGCTGCAGCCAATAAAGGAAACTGTCTTGAAACAACTATACTACCGCCGCCGTTCGCCTTTGTAACGTTAGCCTAGAAATGTGCGCGTCTATATAGAGAGCTGGTAGAGGAGGCGAAACAATGAACGGCGCTTGCGCGCAGTCAAATTTACATTATACACGAAAAGATAAGGTGCGCGTCGTATTGAAAATGGGGAACAATGAAGGTTTATAGCCGCGCTGGGTTCGCGAGCTGTGCGCGGAGACGAGCACAAAAGAATTTATGCCTTCCGTGCGGCGCTAAATTGTTATAGTGTACGCGGCTATATGATGAGCGATTTCTTGCAACGCGTGGAAGTAAAGTGGCAGCTGTGGGTATGTGTGTGTGAGAGAGTATGTGCGAGGTGGATGCACGGGGATAAAAAAGAGCTTTTATTCGACGGTCAAACGGGAAGGAAAGGTTTGTATGGGGATAGGCTGAAAAAATCGTTCATTCTGCTTAAGAATGCTCGTCAGCTGTTCTTTATCTATACCTTATGAGAAAGTAAAGATTTTTTTAAGTAACGCTTAAGGGTATTTTTGGAAAATAATGTAAATATTGAATTAGTAATAGTTTATTTATAACTAATAGAAACATTAATAATGAAGATAATAAAATATGATTTATTTATTTATATTGCGCCTGACTAAAAATACCGGTCTGATCAGGAACTACGTCTTGCATGGTATTCTATGTACTATTCTCTTTATTGCGCATAAACTGTTGTATTCATCTACAAAACTTTGAACTGAAAACCAGTGCATATCCTTTGCTGCCGAATAAAAACCGCTATCAATTTATTACCACTTAGTTTCCTCAAACTTAATTATTTGTTCCAATACATACTCGGCAACAAAATTATCGCAACAACTTATTTTCCTCTAAAAATTGACAAACTTCAGAAGGTCGTAGCACAGCGAAAAATCATCGTATCCCTATCAATTTTTTTTTAAATTGAAGCATAAGATTAGATTTTTAGTTAAGGCATAGTCTACCTCCAAAAAAACGTGTTTTTCAGTTTTTTTTAATGCTGTAGAATGACATAGAAAAATCTTAGAGAATTGATTTTTTTTTAAATTAAAGGGGAAGAATTGAACTTTAATTTCCCATGATAAGAATTTAAAAAAAATTTATCTAGGCTCGTGTCAATTAATAAACCTTAAAAATTTTTGAGTCTCAAAAGATAACCTTGAATTTCTAGGTCACTTACTCCATAGGTGCCTCAAATGAAAAAATAAACCTTGGAATCGTAAAGCTGAGATATTATGCTTTAATTAAAAAAAATCGATAGAGCTACGATGATTTTTCGCTATGCTACGACCTTTCGAAGTTTGGCTATTTTTAGAGAAAAATAAGTTGTTGCGATAATTTTATTTCCGACTGTATATGGAATATATAATTTCTAAATAAATAAAGTAATAAATATACTTACATATAACTCAAGAATTATTTAAGAAATTTTAATAAATAATTTTCAAATTTACAGTTATTATTATATTATATAATTTCACAGTTATTACTAATATTTCAAATATATTCTATAAATAATAAAAATTTTGTTAATTAATGTACACATTGAATATTGAATATTTTTTAATAGTTACACAAGGTACTTTAACAAGGATTTTTTTACTTTTTGTAAACAATATTTTTAATTTGATCGAGAATATTAACATAAAAAATGAGCATTTCGAACATAAAAAAAATAGTCGCTAATATCCATCCACTAAATAAGATGTAAAAGATCCATATTAAATTTAAAGTTATCAGTGATTCTATCACAAAGCGCCCTTTGAATAAATCCACCTTCATCGAATCTTCTTAAAAGTGTATCCAGCTTGTGAAGAATTGGCAAGTCCAAAAAAAGTAAAAATGTTACACTTCGTTTGACCAAATTATTTTTCGATATGTGAATATTTTCATTCTCGTATAAATAGAATGTCATCATCAGATAAGAATCTAAGCAAGAAACCTGATCGCCTCTTGAAAGTTTAAAAAGACAGTCAGACAACGAAGAGATTTTACGAAATCTTTCCCGTATCTCTTTAGAATCCAATATATTAAAAAGGTTTGGAGTTCCCAGAGGTGTAAGATTGGATTTAATTAGGTCTTCAGACGAATCTATGGTTGAGACTGTTGATGGCACAGTGTTTAATGCACTTTGTATAAAGGATGTGGTTAGAAAAGCAAATAGAACAATAACTATGAATATTATTCTTCCAATTACATTTTTTGGCTGTCCTAGTATTGGAATATCGGAAAACAGTCGCATGAAATTGAAAATAGCTAAGAATATTGATTCATTTAGAACATATTTCAAACTAATAATGGAAGTGGAGCTCATTATTATGAAAAATATCCAAACTTTCAAGTCAAATATAGAAATGAATATTCCAATATAATTAACTAAATGCTTTGACGATGTAATTTTAATTATGCTTTCATAGAAAGGATATAATAGATGTTTCCAATAATCGCGTTCATAATATACTCGTTGCAATGTCGATTTTAGCAGTTGATACTTCTTCAACTGGTCCTTGGGGTTTTTTATGTTTTTTGATAAAACGAACCTCATTAAATAACTATGTAGAAATATTTGTATTTAAATGAGTTAACACATTAATAATGTCATTATGTAAATACTTACATATCTTCATTTTTTTAATGTCATGGATCGACTCATTTAAGTATGAGGTCCTACTAACTTTGATATTATATCCATTTAGATTATTTGTTTTATCAAAATATAAAGTATTGTAGATCGATGAATCTGTTTATGATTAATACTATTTCAATTAGCTCGAAACTAACCCATTTATATTTTTTACCATCATTAGATTATTTTATGTATTTTTTATACATACCATTTGTAAATATAGACTCGTAAGCTTCAGGAATAAAATGTTTGAACAGCGTATAACGTTGGTTAATCATATGATTATTTTGCACGACCTCCCAAAATGTCGGGGCTAAATTCCTGAAAGGATTGTAGGTATAGAAAAATAATTTATTGTCCGTAGCACGACACAAGTATACAGCTGACAAAATTATAGTTATTGACATTCACCATTTCATACTTTTATCGATGAATTTTTAATATTTCAACATATTTCGAGCTGAGCCCACCACGCATTGCCTGTAGTCCACAGAATTAGGCTCATCTTGCAAAATGTTACAGAGTCCGAAGAGTCAATTTTTGTTCTAATCGTGTTAAAAAGGGTTTCTTCCTAAAGACGTGCGCAAAGTACTTTATACACAGAAACCAGTGTAGGAAAACTAAAAAACCGCTGCCAATTCATTGGCACTTTGCTTCCTAGAACTTAATGTTTTGTTTCTATATACATTTATTTTAGTTTCAATTATGTTAAAAATGTTTTTAAGCATTTTTGGGGAAAAAATTTTTTTCCACCGATACAAAGTTTCCTCTTTGAGGAAGGAGAAATCAAATTACCTCAACTCAGCCCATAAATCTCAAAGTCTCCCTCGAACAACGTAAACCTCGTTACTGCAATGTGCAAATATTTTTCCGTCGCAAACACCTCGGCACTTGATCGCTCAGCCATTACAAGCAAATCAACAAACAAAGAAGGTAAAATAAGAAGCCTCCGAAATTTCTTCGTAAACCCACGGTCGTAGCATAAAACACACCAACGGTGGTGCAACTCTTCCAGCTCGCTCATCATTATAATCTCCGTTCCGCAAAAACAAGTACACACACAGAGAGAGGCTGTACCAAAAAGCGCTCACAAAGCACATATTCCAGGGCCGACGTGAGAGTAGCAGCAGCAGCGAAAAAAAAGGAACGTATAGAGGAAAGCTCTCTGCGCACTGCGGGCGTCACGTTCTCGCACGCTCCATTTATAAAAGCCCGTGTACGCGAAAAAAGGAAAGAAAGGGAGGCGTGGCTATAAAAAAAAACACGGATTACGATATGCCGAGCGAGAGTACGAGGGAGAGAGGGAGAGAGAGAGTCCAGTCTAATCGCGTAAGCTTCAGCGCCACTGAAATCGCGCGCTAGCAAACGTATTGCGCGCGCGGCTCCGGACACTTTAACCCCACGGTAATTCCCTGCTGGGCTGGCAGAGACAGAGGATCAAATCCCCGGTGGAGGAGGAGAACAAAGTTTGGACGATGACACCGCGAAACCTATATCAGCTTTTCTGGAGCTGCTGCTGCTGCCGTGCAACTGCAATCGTCGGCTGCCGCCGCCGCGAATATGCGGAGCTTTTGCATAGAGTCCGCGGAGGATTAGGTTAGAAGTGGGTAGTAACGCGGGATACTCGCGGCGCAAACGTATTATATTTTGGGAAAAGTTCTTTATGGGCGAATTTGCGGAGCGCGTTCAATGATTAACGAGCGTCTGGCTGGGGATATAGTTGGACGTGTATTCCTGTAAAAATAGGCAAGGTGAGTGTGCGTAAGAGAGTTGGTTTTCATGGGGTTTCTACAGAGGAATCGAGGAAGAATGTTGGAGATGAAGGTAATGAAAACATGGGTTATTGAGTGTTTCAAAGGAATGTTCATCATATGAGAGATGAAACTTTGGTTGAATGTTGAATTATATTTCAAAAGCTGGATCGGAAAATTTGGAATTTAAGAAATATTTTGCCTTTTCCTTTAATTTTAATACTTTTCTTAACATAACCTATGATTTATTTTGAAGTCAACAGCCTATTATTACTAAAATCCAGATCCATTGATTTACAATTTTTTTTTTAGTATTTAAATATTCACCGCAATTATCAAGCTTTATTTCGTCTTGTTTTCAAATATACGATTATATTTGACAAAATTTTCGAGGACAACAATTTTTTTGCGAATTGTGGATGGTATTTCATGAAACTGGAATCACATAATGCTTACATGATTGCCGAAGAGCTGACAGTTTTTTTTTTCTAAGATTAATTTCTATCTGTATATATTCGAAAAAAACTACAAGGAATCTTTCCAACCATATTCCTTAAACGAAAGAACCAAAACGAGGCACAGGTCAATTTGTCAAAAAAAGGGTATAATTTCGTGTTTGTCGCAAGCTGAAATCGACACGTACTCTCGCCGCAACGTGGACAAGGTATATACGTCAGCCCCAGTCGCATAAATATGCGAGCCGCGCGCTCACCTCGCTTTTTAAAACAAAAAAGGAACGAGAGAAAGAACAGACGCGCGAGGGTGTGCAGACGGAAGCAAGGGGGGCAAAAAAACGAACCGGTAAAAAGGGGTGTGCGTATATATAGCTAGAGAACGAAAGAGGGAGAAGGGGGGGAATTGGTAGTGTGCAGCACGCGACGCGCAGCCGATTGATAGTAATTTGGGAAAGATTATTATTGGGAGCGGTGATTTATGCGGATCGGTAAAATTACCCGTCAATTTGGCTCTCGGGGCGAGGCCCCGCAGCCGATCGCCTCGCTGTCTCTCTCTCTCTCTCCCGTGTTCGCCCGTCAATTAAGGGAAGCGATCGCCGCCAAGCGCTGACTGCTTCTGTCCTACGCTCGAAAATACGCCAGGAATATAATCAAGATCGCCCTTTTTGCGCGCCCGCCGCTACTGCTGCTGCTGGGGTTGAATTATTTGCTTTGTTTTAGAGCCAATTTCGCTGTTATTTTGTTATCTCCTTTTTAGGGCTATTTTAGAAATGGCTTCGAATGTGTATTGTTCTTATTTTGTAATTGTAAATGTTAGGGAAATATAATGTTCTCATTATTTCTCTTAGCCTTTCATTTTTTAGATTTTAGTCTAAAAAAGTTTTTGACGATCCGAGAATCAATATCATAAATGTATTCATAACATATTAAACCTGCAATTTATCTGACAAGCTTTCATTTTTCATTCCATCTTACCAACACGATTAAAAAGTAATCTGATCAGTTCCGCTATGCTGTATATTGTATTTATCATAAAAGAAATACTCATGATTATAAAAGTACATTTTATTAAACATTTTGGTGTCCTATAACATTAGAAAATAATAAACCGTCACCACCCCAATTACACGCATTCAATTCTCTCAAAATTTGTTGTAACCCTCTGAAACATAACGTAAAAATCGACGACCATCTCCAACCGTTAAATCAGGTAAAGAATCACAATTGAATTCCCCGCCATAAATTCGCGCTAGCCGAGCTTTTCAATTCTCCCCTCGCGCATCGAGGGCGACGCGAAACTTCGCTCCCCGTTCTCCTCCTTTGCATTGTATCGTATAGTGGCAGAGACCAGCACCGCCATTGCGTTCCTCGTTCCATCTCGTCATGACTCATCGGTTATCCATCGGTTTCGTCATTCCGCGAACTCGCGAACTTCGCCGTTCTGTACCCAGTGCGCCTTTATGCTGTTGTCGTCGTGTTCTTCTTCTTTTTTTTTATCGCTCCCCCAATTTTTCACGCTCGCGGAGACCCTTTACGAGAGATTCATGCTTCTTTTATTGTCGACACCGCAATAAAGATGCTTCTTCCCTCGCCTCCTGCTTTTTTTTTTCTTCCCTTCGCTCCGAGTCTCCTTTGAGACGAGCGTCGCGATTATAATAATGTATGTCCGCGCGCGTATACGCGGCTGCGACGACGGCGGTTGAAATGGTTTACGACGACAAGCGACGGGAAATTTGATGTATCGGGACTCGGATTGAGATTGATTACCTTCCATGATCGCTTTTCTCTTTGTTATATGAAATCTATTGCTTTTTAGCTTTTGTCGCAAGTTTTTTTAGATTTTTTCATTACCTCGCACTTTTGAATGGGTCTCAAACTAATGTTAGGTACTACATCAAATTCGTTATTCATATTCTAAATCTGAAAATGTAACAATCACTTCGAAAGAACAAAAGCGAGCATCAATAAAGTCAAACTATCGTTTTTCAAAACAGACTCTGTTACGATTTTCATGGCCTAATATGCACAACTTTTTAAATATTGTTTTGTTGAAACTCGCAATCCCGGGATAAAATTCTTTATACATCAGCAGTTATTGTTCGAAAACCGAATCCACGAATAATCAAGTCGTGTCCACCATGGACCTACGTTGTTTATATCGTACCTCTCGCATACGTACACACACACAGACTCCCACATGTGAACAGAACGGGAGCTTCGGGGACCGGGACTCGCTTGCCGGCCGCATGGACATGTAAAGAGTGAAAGCTAGCCACTGGGAGCTTTACGATCGTTAAAGACGTTACAGACGTTGCGTGGCGCGATAAGTCCGCTGTATATTAATTAAGCATTTCCTGCGCTAAAAGTGCACCGCTTACTGTACGCGGGTCACGCCATTATTTACGCTCGCTAATTTTATCGTGTGTAATTCTCGTGTCGTCGTAGGAAAACTGGACTATTCGCCATGTACCAAAGTTGGAAAATTGACACTGGCAATACATTTATATATATATATATTCGGGCTGTTCGACTGCGCTTGGAACTTATCTACTAATCTTATAAGTCTATAGGTACAAGCCGTGTTAATTTGCAAACTCGAACTCGGTATACCTCACCTCCCCTAGGGTTTCGTTATTCCTAATCTATGTAATGATGTAGTTTGCCAAGATTCTCCATTAGAGACAAAACCATCTATAATCCTGGATACACCGTCCCTCGATATACCATTACTTATACCCAATTAAAATGAGCACGCTTGTCTAATTGCAATGTTTTGTTTTTGTTGCAGGTGAGTTACTGAAATTATTGCATTACCTAACCTTCTCGCTTGCGTAAGTTTCAAAATATTCATTAAAAACATGTGACTTAAAATTTCATTTATGATGTGCAGAAAATCTGTTTGAAACAAATACGAAATAAGCATGTTTTGCATCAAATGTAATAAATTCAAAGTTACGCCGTACAGCAAATACATTTTAAAAAGTTTCACCCCTTCGACCGTATACAAAAGCGAGCGAGTGTGTGTGCGAGAGAGAGAGAGAGAGAGAGAGGGAAAGAGTAAAAAAATTGCACAAACATTAATCAACGGCGTCTGGGACGGGAAGCGCGCTTCGTACGTGACCTTCGGGGGTCGCGGGTGGCTGGCTCTTCCAATTTTAATTGCATTATTCGTCAAAACCGCACTTTAATTGTCCGCCGGAATAAAAGTCGTTATGTGTCGCTGGTCTGCCGGTTTCTGAAGGAGAGCTCGCGGACACAGAGGATCGCGCCGCCCGCAAATAAAAAGATGATGATAGGATACATCGATGGAGAGAAAGCGAAAAAAGTGGCAAGTCGAACTATTTGTTTTTAATTATATCGCCTTGTGCAATCAACTATTTGTGATTAAAAGGCCGCTTGAATAATACATATAGTGTATTGATGGAGAAAAATTGTATAATTAAGGTTGTATTGTAATTAACGCTTTTACGAAAGCTTTGATTAATTTTTAAGATTACTCGATTGAAAATTACATAAAGTTTGTATAATTTATTTTAATGATCTGTTGAAAGAAGTTTCAAAAAATGCAAGAAATAAAGCCCAACATTCAAATGGTTTCACTTCATCTTCCGAAAAAATCCATTTTGAACACAAATTACTCGCAACTACAGCCGCCCAAATTAGCATCCATAAATATTTTGATCATAACTCGGCGAAAATACGAGAACCGTCGCGAAGCCGTAAACAGAAATAAAAAAAAAAGACAGATAGTGAGTAGCCCGGGTAAGGTTCAATTTAAATGTTCGCGAATGCGAGCCGTGGTCTCAGCCCATTTAAGTCCCTCTTCGAATTCCATTCGGTCCACCAAGCGACCAGACGGTATTTGAATTTATATTGAGCCAAACGTGTGCTCTATCGTCGTGGAGCCGTTCGTTATATATACGTATATATATATACCCCAATAACCAGCCAAGTACTGGGGTGCAAGTCACCATGGGATTTCACTTGGGAGACCGGCCGGGCCTAGGTCTCCCCGTCCATAAGGCTTGACATTCCACACCTATATCTCAACCCTCGTTGCTCGTTATTTTTTGCCTTACTCCCTGTGTATGCTTATTTTTGCTCGCTTTGAATTCCTTATTTTCTTGGAGGAGAGATCGATGAGTTATTTGCCATTCTTTTTCCACGAAAATATGTTTGAGCTTGAAGGTATTTCTTTATCTATTTGAACTTTTTGTAGCTGTATATGCTCTTGTTCATAAAGAAAATGTAGATCAAGCAAAGCTTTCGTCTTGCGATAAAACTAAATAAAAAATAGTAATCGTGAGCTGCGCTATCAAAGTATTCCAGCTAGTATTAGATTAAAGTCATTTAAAGAATTTAATTGGGTAACAAAGTATCCGAAGACTGGGTTGACAACTCGAGATTTACGAGTTCAGTAAGGGCTCATCTCTGAATTCTGAACTTCATTTAAAACGAATTGAATTTAAACTCTCGACTGAGATCTGGATTCTCCGTCTTTATTAAACTTCCTCGAGTGTAGTCGCGACCGAGATGAGATGCCGGTTATAATGGATCTATATATCTTGCAATGTTTGATCCACTTCAAGCTTACAACTAGTTTCTTAATTTTTTCGCAAAACACAGGAAAAATATAAAAACGCAGATGATAAAAATTTTTTCTTTCAAATTTTCCATAAACATATATCCACTTTATAGTTTCCAAAAAGTCCTATCTCCATCCAAACATACGTCTTCTGGGATATCGGCTGTACAGCCTCGAAAGATAACCAGCAAGTGTCAGCAGGATAAAGAGTCGCCGCGTCGTTCCGCTGGAAATAACGAGCGTGTGAAAGCTCGTCGTCGTCGTGTGTATGTATGTGTATGTGTTTGTGTGTATGTATGTACAAGCTGGCTGCGATGACCAGAGATCCCCCATACATAGTGCCCTGCTTTTTCGTCGCTGGTGTATATGTAGGCCGAGAATCATTAATTTGGCGTGATTAAGTGCGGGGTTAATTGAATTTGAGGAATTATTCGCTTCCGGAGACTGGTAGTGTGCAGTGTGTGTATGTGTCGGCGCTGCTGGTCGGTATAGCCACCCGCCCAAGTGCTTTAGGTGATGGCCGCCCGTTTATTGCTCGCGCTTTTTCATAGGGACGACGAGGAGAGAGGCTTGGCCCCTGCGGGTCTAATAAGATTTCGGTAATGACCAGATTTGTTTTTGCGAGAGCTGCCGAGGGAACGATGGGACTGGGTCACTTTATATATAAGTATTTTTTGGATGTAGGTTATGTTGAGTAATGTATTGATGGTTTCTGCAGATATACAACGATGATGTGTTTGTATTATTGGATTCTAAAAAGTATTTTCTATATTAATCATAACTGCAGGGAGAATAGAAGAAAAATATGTTTCTCGGCGTACTAATATATTTCAACACTGAATATTTCCACATGTTTGAAATCATTATACAGCTATAAACGTATAATAACGTTGCGAAATAAGAACCTCTACAATAAAAATGAAATATATTCTCGGCTACAGTGCTTACCCACTTAACGGTAATTCTCAATACACAAAATTCTCCACGTCCCGACGAAAGGGAAAATCTCCGACCGCGCGCTCGCTGGGGCAAGGAAAGAAAAAAAATTCTCCCCGCTTAATTCAGTCAAAGGATCCCCCCTAATACCGCGATCACGCGCTTCTTGAGCATTTAAGTTTCATGCGATCTCCCTTTAATCCTGCCGTTACATACACACGCGCCACAAGCACACATCTCAAGATCTCCTCTCCCCCTCGTGCGCGTATACGCACTACACTTGGCGCCCAAACGCATGTAAGATCAGTGAACGTTATACATACGTCGACAGGGGAAAAAAAGAGAATCGTGTTTTTATACCGAGGAAATATATACGTTACACAAAAGGGGAGTTGCCGTGCGGGTATTATAAAATTTAGCTGAGGATTTGCGCGAACGCGATCGATGGTAGCAACTTCTGATCGAGCATCTTAGGAAGTATAAATGTGAGATTAAGCCTGCACGAGAGTCATGTTTCCCCTCTTTTCTCTCTTGTTCTGCTTTGATAATTTGCCTGGTGAAACACCGGAGTCTCAGATATTTCAATTTTTTTACCCGCAGGAGGGGTTCGCTCCCTTCCCTGCGCGACACAGGAGAGTAATGCGCTAGATTATATGTGATTTAATTTGTGCCCCTGCCATTGAATTTGCTTAATTAATTGACGCGTATACGCGGTATTTCTTTGTACTGCGCCCGACCGGCTTATTCATTTAATTTGGAATTGCGCTTGGTACGTTTCGTGCACGCGGGGCATTGATTAATTATGAAAAGTGTTTTGGTTAAACTAAATTGTCCATTAATGAAGATTTGTGAATTGGTGAATTGACTTGATTTGAGATATAAATTTAGTTGTGTAATTTTAAAAGTTGTGCACTGGACGGCTTCCAATTAAAACTGAAATAGATGAGTTTCTTTTGTCGATTTATTTTATAGTAAATTTTACCACTTTTGGCAGTCTGTGATTGAATTACAATGCATCTGTTGTAATTTTTACTAGAAAATATCTCTCCCAGTGCATTTGGAACTGCATTTTTCTGTGACATGAGGAAGTATTTGTTGATGATTAAGCATTAAGGTGAATCGGCAAGTTTCACAATGTTTTATCGTGCACCGGCACCAAACTGTAAAAAGCATCTTTATTACGTAATTATCGACTTTGGCGAGAGAGCAAAAGTTCAATTTAAAAAGACATCAATCGTCGATCGAGCCACATCAGCTCAAGAAAATCGCCAGCCCCGCAGCTCAATCACTCTAATTAAACCCCAAAAAAAAGTTCAGGAGAGAAGCCGGACGAGGATCGGCGTTTCCAGCTCGGCCACCAGAAAAAAAAGAAAAACTCGGCTGCACAGCTGAGCTGCGAACGTAAATTCCAATTACTCCTTTCTTCGACCTCGAGCGTTAAAATAATCCTCTCCGCGCAGTTGAGCAGCAAAAAAAAAGGGAAGAAAGTAGCTTCCAGAGTTGATTAAAAACCTCATTACAACGGCGCCTAACCCACATATTATTGAAAAACTTGCAGCAGCAGCAGCAGCAGCAGCGGCGGCGGCGACGGACGCAGCTCGCATAAACTCCAAAACGTATCCGATTAACGGTCGGCGAGAAACTTTCCCGGCCTCGGCGGCGTTGCCACTCTAATAAACCCTCCGCGTGCGCGAGCTGCAGAATCTCGGAGGTACGATTAATTCTCCCGAGCGTAATTATGAATTTATCAGGCGTACAGGTGCGCGCGGGTGTATGTGTGTGTGTATGTGGCTATACGGCATGGGATATAATCCCCTGCTGGTCGCTCGATTTAGAAGCAAAATCGAACCTAAAGGCCAACGATCTCCCCCCGGCGCGCCGTGAGCAAGTGTATATGTGGATGCACACGCTGTCGGGGAGTTTAGACGGCCATAAAGCATGGTGATGTAGGGCGCGGAGACGCATTCATTGACAAAGATACGAGAGTCGGGGGCTGCTGATGTTGCCGCTTGGGGGCGGTTAAAGGATAGATAGCGAAGAGGAGGACGGACGAGGCGATGAATGGCCTCTGCACGCTGATCTGCGCGTCGTGTTGCTGCTGCTACTGCTGCTGCTTTGGGGTATTGTTTTGAGGATGCATTGGCGATGAATGGCGGTTGGGCTTTGATTTAGTAAAGATGCGAAAAAGTGCGGTGGGATGCTGGTTATGCTCTGTTGAGATTAAGTGAATAAAATTGGTTTTAGGATCGGTCTTTTTTAGGATTGAAATGAAAATATTTCTAGGTTTGTTTATATAATATGATAGCAATTAATTCAGTACAATAACCTGTAAATCAATCATTCCTTAATCTAAATTATAGGTAACTATCATCCCTATTACTCGATACAAAATAATGGAACTAGTCAACCAAAACCTGATTCTGCTTGTAGCGTAATTTGCTGATTTCTTACTGACCTCGGCGCTTCCGAAAAGGTCCGCTGCATCTACGGCCTTTCCAATCTACCTTCCTTCCTCTGCTTTCTTCACCCCTTTCATCGCAATTTCTAATCCTTGTTGCAGCAGTTCTTTCTCTTTCTCTCTCTCGCTCGCGAAATCGTCGGTTATCGAGGCGCTAAGCGAACCTCACCCTCTACCGCATGTAAGCTCGGCGAAAGTCCGATAAAAGCTCCCTTTTCATTCGGTCGGCCGAGCGATTCCGACTTTCGCGATTGTTTTTTGCCCTCAGCTTCTCTCTCTCTCTCTCTCTCTCTCTCTCTCTCTCTCTCTCTCTACTTTGAAAAACCCACCCACGCTTTTATACTTCTTTAGCGTTTTTTATCGTTGACACACTCGTGTCGCGCGGTCGCTTTTAACGATTATTCGAGTGGCTGATTTATATTTGGAATTTCTTCGGCTGAATGAAGACGGCTTGAAGTACTACTACCGGCCTTTATTTATGGCTATTAATTTCTTTTTTCCGACAGTTATCGTCGACGTCTTAATAAAAAGTTATTTATCGCCATCTCTCCGTTGCATAGACCTACAGCTCGATCCTTTTCTTTTTATAAAATTTGGTGTGTTTAAGGTTATTTTTAGCAGCGATTTACCTTTTGCTTGAGCTATTTTACAAGGTATTTGGAGAAAAACAAATTGCGTACGTTTACCTTTGATGTAAAAAAGGATTTACCTATGCAAAAACAGGGGGATGAATTAATTATATGAGAATTTGTGTTTGTAAGTGTGATAGAGAAAGGGTCGCCTGAGTTGAGGCGAGCCCTTTTGAAGTTAAGGCCTTTTAATGGCGGCGTGTTCTTAAACTTCATTTTACACGAAAGCGATTTGGTTTTTGCTGGGCGGAAAGTCGCTGAATATACCCTTCAAGCCACGCACGCTTATTCAAACCATGGAAAAAGGTACACGACCTATGGCTTTTTTAAAACTTTGAATTAAACGTACCTCTTTGCATTTGTTTTTACATATATATATATATATACATACATACTAAAGAGAAGAAAAAATATATATTCAATAATAAATCAGTAATAAATAAGAAAAGAACAGTCCTAAACCAACCAGCAGTGCAATCAGTTCGCGAAGGAAGGAAAATTCAAGCTCACGTCCCGTATTCGAAATCGCGAATCAAAAGGCATCGAGAAAACTCCAGCTCGAGCTTTCGCAATTACGTTGGAGATATCAAAGACGCGCTCCGCAGCGACAGTGTGATATATATACATATGGTAGAGGACAAAAACAAGGGCTGCTCGAAAGGACGCATCAAAAGAGACAGACGAGGCACCGTGTCACCCACATATATATACAGGCGCGCCTGCTACGGATCTATGTGGTGCAAAGAGATACGGCGGCGGCGCGTAAGAGCTGCGCGCGAAAGAGAGTGCAAATAATTTTCGTAGCGGTGCACTCAGGCCGCTCGTGTCTCTTCACCGCGGCACATTCTTCGCGATACCAACACCTACTCTCAGCCCCTCTTCTTTGATACCTCCCACTTTCCTACATATATATATATATATATATATAGTGGTTTTGAACGAGCGAGTAAATGCACTTTTCTCTCGGCTCCTACACCGCAAATACGACGCGTCCTGCGCATAGACGAACAAATCCATTTTTGTCGAAGGCGGGCGCGTATAGCGACTCTCTCGAGGCTCTCTCTTGAGTACTTCTCCTCTCCCTCTCGCTCACTTACCAGAGAGAGAGAGAGAGAACCAGGTCATCTCTTGGCACTGCACGGTGTAGGATCGACTCTTACGGAGTATGTGTCGAGGATGAGTGGATGGCGTATATATATAGCCGTGTGTGTACATATACGGGAGCTCTGAAAGAGAGGCTTGATAGCTGCTGCCGAGAGATGAGAAATATCGAGTCGATGCGAAAAAAGAGAGCGTCGAGAGACGATGACGATGATGGCAGAGGAGGGGACAATGTGGATTACTTTTGATTCGAGAGACGTATCGACGAACAGATGTTTCGTGTTTAAGGTTCGATTCGCGATTTTCTCGCTTCTTTTTTTTATCTCGATCCATGCTTCTTCTTTTTTATTTGAGGAGTTCAATCTCTGGAGTGACGCGCGCTTTTTTCTGGAGAGGTGAGCGATGATGTTTTTATGGGGTTGCTTGTTCGCTGGGTTATATACGATGTTTATGTTTTACGGTGGAGAGGTATTGAGAAAGCGTACTAATTCGATGGATTAGTGCAGTATCTTTTTGTGCAGGTACAGAGATCAAGACAAGTTTAAGACACTTGTATACTAGTAAAGAATATACGTTTTTCTTCTCTTTTGCTAAAATAAAAAGCAGTAGTTGATATTAATAAGTGAAAGGATTTCCCCAGAGAGCTCGGAATCATAGGTTAGGTTATTATTGGTTAATTTATATATAAATATTTATATCAGAATTATTTTAAATGTTAAGAATATTATTATAGGATAGTCGAAATAAAAACAATTTTTTTGGTTGTACATTCCAAATACAATTGTTCATTAAAATTTGTTGCATTTTGTATATAAATTTTAAAGTATAGGTAATTATGGCTTAATTTATTTATGAATTATACATTACTTTTACATTGGCAGTTATTTTTTTTATTGTATCTTTAAATTTATTTACTAAACATTTACTAAATTTAAAAAAAAAAATCTTTAAAGCACAAGGAATTTTCGCACGTTTTATAGTCTTCTTTAAAAGTTGAAATCTGCTTAACACTTATTCATTTGATCTTCATGAAAGCACACATTTTCAGAAACGTTTCTGTGAATCACTTTTCACGAGCAAAATTGTGGTTATACCTAACGGTAAATTAAATTATGTATGCTTATTTTCGATAGTAAATTCGAAGCAGTTATGTAAAACGAGAGATAGTTAAGAAACTTTTATTCACGAGTTTGAATATTTCAACTAGTTTAACGCTTATTAACATTAATAATTTTAATAAAGGCATCCGTGCGATAAAGACTGAAATTTAACTGGGAATCTTTGAATTAATTTATCGAAGTTTGAGTATTAAATGTCTTGAAGTGCATCCTTCTCACTTTAAAGTGTAATTTAGTTTCCGCACTCTACTTGAAACTTCCTTAGTAATGAACTAGCAGCATCTGCTGCAGAAATATTAAAAAATATTCTTCGCCGTCAAGCTTCGGGATGCAGTTCCAAGGCTATAGCAATGCGAGAATTAAGTAATATGGCCTGCTTTATTTTCCCTTCTATTCGCGCTTTAGGTAAATTGACTTGTAACGATTTCGCCTGATTAATAAGGGAACATTTAGTCCTGATCGAATTCTACACCTAGGCACAAAAAACTATGGAGAAAAATTGATTTTTCTATGTCATGCAACCTCCCCATTGTTCTTATATATTTTTATTTGCTACTTTTCTGGTCTATTAAAAGTCAATTATCACATGTTTAAGCAATATTGAAAGCAAAACCACCGCAAAAATACCAAATTAATGCTTGTTTTTACTTTGCTCAATACTAAAACCAATGAAAAGGAACATTAACATCACTTCGATCTGGAGTCAATATTTCAAGAGGACAGGACGAGAAAACACTCTAGTATATTTTACGCGCAGCAGCGCAACAAATTAAAACCAAAACTAAGAGAATCTCGCCTAAATCGCAGCAAAATCCTCCTGTCTCGAACTAGGCGAAAACAGTAGTTGATTCAGCCACTAAATCAGCGTGCAAGAAAAACACTTTAAAAGCAACAGAAATAACGAGACTCGACACACTCCTATGGCATATTAGGGGCATCGCGTGTATTGCGAGCAATGTGTTTACCCTGCCGCGAGGGAAGCACCGCACAGAAAGAGAAATAGAATAGAAATAAAGGAAAAGGAGGAGGAGGAGCAGGAAAGCCGCTCCGCGAGTACTCCTCGCTACTTTCGGTGTGTGCACGTGTTTCACGAGGACGAAAGTAGGGGGAGCTAAAAAGAGAGGGAGAGGCCACGAAGCGAGTGCGTATATTTTCCGGGTCCTTGAGTCTGGGCGAGCTCTTTTCGCGATAATATTCTCGCGAGGCTGCTACAGCCACTGTTGCTCGACTTTAGCCCCTCTCTCGGGCGCATGCAGCTGACTTCTTTTGATGTCGCTACTGTACGTGTATCGGGCACAGAAACTCGGTCCCGCGCGAGACTTGCCGCGCTAAATGTCGTTTCAGTTTCTCTCTCTCTCTCGGTCTCTCCTTCCCCAGGTTATGCAAGCTTGTTACTTTGGGAGCTCGCACTATTATTTATTGTTTTGTGAAAATGGGAAGGACGAGAAGTGCCACTTTAATGTGCATCGTAATGAGCTTGTGCTTGCGAGATGATTTTATTTAGTTGCTACTGCGTTGGATATACAAATTATAAGTTAACTGTATTCTGCTTCTTGAGAATATCAAATTGTGTATAATATGGTATTATCCTCGAGGTTACCATAGTGGAAATAATAACCGTGAAACTACTGTATTTAAACTTGCAATTTTTTATATAGTTTGTTTTGAAATGTTACTTTGCGTAAATCAAATAATTCAGTGAGCTCAAAATTCTTCCCCCCCCCCCTCAATAAAAAAAACTTACCGCAAAAGCTTGCTCTCTGAATACGTCACATTCATATAGTCTAAATTAGCCTCCAAAAAATCATGGGAGTACATTATGAATGAACCATCGGATTCAAAGGCCCCCTTCGGAAAACCACGTAATCATTGAAATGATTTTTCAATTCACGCGTAATTCATCTCTCTCTCTCTCTCTCTCTCTCTCTCTCTCCTAACAAATACTCGACCCTCGCGTTTCTCTCGTTATACATTTTTCCGTTAACGAAGCGAAAAAAAAGTAAACAGTACACGAGCGCGAGCATCGACGGTGTTGAATATAAGCATTCGATATGTACACCCTTGGCAAAACGATTGGGGTTAATCGATGAAAGAACTGAGGGTCGCACACGTACACCGGGTTTTTATTTCACGTCGGTCATTGATGCTTTCGCGCGTAATTACGCGCCGTACTATGCGTGTATAGTATGCCGATTGACTGACGTGCCAGCGATTGTGCGAGTGCGTCGAAAATGAAAAAGCAGGCGGATTTATTAAGTGACTGATGGCTGATGCTTTTAAGCTTTGCTCAAGTTCCTTTCTTTCAATTTTATTTTCGTATAGGGAAAGTGAATGGCGTGGGGAAGGGCTTTGTGTGCTTAGTATTATATCGACTGGGACTGGGAAAGCAAATTTTGATGATTTTTGCTTATTTGAATTTTTTCCATTTGAATTTCAGCTCCGAATGGACTTTATTTGATCGTGTATTTTTGAAGTGCAGTTGTGAAGCAAAAAGATCCTGTGCAATATTCAGGGTCTTTGAATCCATTATGTAAAACTGGTGATATAATTTTTTAAAGATTAATATTCATCTAATATATAAAAATCAAAAGTACTTTAAAAATATAAATTGTTTTTACGAATATCCTGAAGTATTACTTTAAAAAAATGTAGATGAATGTATGTACTTATTAACCCATTAATGCGCAAATGCACATTTTTGTACACACATTTTCAAGCACAGAATTCTATTGGAAAAACAAAGCCATTTTTATCTAAAATCCTATATAGGGGGTTTTCGAGGGTGCTCTTTCCGAATCTGCAACTTATTTTGTAAAAAAAAAGTCATTAAGTGTATTATTTTTGAGTTTAAAAAAAAAAAACGAAAAATTTAATAAAATTTTTTTTTTAAATCAATTTTTGTTACTGTTTCAGTTTTTGGATAATTATATTACCGCCAGAAATCGCGGTCCGAATGTCTGAAGTTTCCGAAACACTAGTTATAAACCTTTTTTCCCCTCTTAGTTTTTCCAAAATGGCGGGTTTTGTGAAACAGCGTAATGTTAAACTTCATGATTTTTTTTCTCGAAATCTATGATCTTAATGAAAAAATATCATATAACCAAAAATACTTAGAATCACTCAAACAATACGTGTGAATTTTTTCAGAAGGTTTTAAGCCAATTTTGAAATTTTTAATTTTCAACATTTTTGAAAAATCAAAAAATGTCTTAAAAACTTCTGAAAAAAATCATACGTGTTCTTTGAATAATTCTAAGCACTTTTTATTCTATAAAATTTTTTCATAAAGTGTATTTTTTTCGAGAAAAAGAAAAGAGCACCCTCGAAAACCCCCTGTATAGGATTTTGGATAAAAATGACTTTGTTTTTCCAATAGAATTCTGTGCTTGAAAATGTGTGTACAAAAATGTGCATTTGCGCATTAATGGGTTAATTACATCTCTTTGGTTCATAAAACGATCTTACATCTTATAGTGGCATGTACTATAATTATAAGTACACTACATTTTCTAAAGCAAAAATGTTAACTAATTACTACCCTGCAGTTTTTAACTTTTAAGTACCAGCACTTTAAAAAGAACTTTCGTGTACCTTTTTAAATAAGTCACCTTTAATTTTTTCTAATTCCCTCTACAAAACGCAAAATTGTCCAAATGTCAATTCGCGATAAACATCTCTCGAATTAATTCCCGCCAATCAGATAGCACCGAACTGACCCCCTCCCGATATACTGCCACTCTGAAATATCAATAAAAAACGCAACGATTTCTGTATATGTTTCACGAAATTCAACCCCCCCCCCCCC
>UELV01014933.1:3172-39011 GCA_900490015.1 Megastigmus stigmatizans | reverse complement strand
AATATTCCAGTCAGCCAAAACACTCCAAAAGACAAAAGTACAACAGCGAAACCACAAAATAAACCCGAATCCTCCCACACGTTAACGCGCCCAAACTGTCCACCCACCCAACGTTCCAAAGCACCGAGCACAGAAACTCAAAAAGCCCAAAGACACAAAAAAGCGAGCGATCCCGTGTTAGCAGCTATAATACAAAACACAAGATCAACACACTGGCGAGTTAGAAGCGATGCACCAGCCGGTCCTATGCACATGAGTCACAAAATTGCTGCCCGCACTATTTACATAAACATCCACTATATCCCCAACACACGTGTGTGTGTGTGTGTGTGTGTGTGTGTGTGTGTGTGTGGCTACCGCTACACTTCCGTATATACCCAGTATACAATAGAGAAAGAATATTACGCGCGAACGCGCGACACAGTGGCAACAGGCTCTCTCAACCTACGGTGTGCAAAACTGTAAGCCGAATGAAGGTTTTCTCTCTCTCTCTCGCTCTCTCGTGCCCCGGCAGCCGGCACCTTTTTTTGCTGTCAACCCTCCTGGACGATGGCAGGGGCTGCGAGGAGTATAGACAACTTGTGCGGAGAAGGGGTAGAGAAGGAGAAAGAGAGAAATAGAGAAGGAGAGGAAAAGTTAAGGTGTGGTTTGCAGGCGCATTGGGTGGATAGTGGGGAGCTGGTGAGGTTACGCAGGCGGTCGCGCAGGACACATATATAACGTATACAAGGGAGAAAGCGCGGGCGCGCGCGCACTACACGCGGATATCGATTGTGTCGTCCGACGAGGAAGAGAGAGAGAGAGAGAGAGAGAGAGGGTTGAGACCTTTTTCGAAGGCTCTTTTACGCTGCCGTGCACAGGACTCGCAGGGGCCGCAGGTAAAAGCGAGGAGGCGATTTGAGACAAAGATGCGAATAATGCTCGAGTGCTTGAGATGCTATGCACCGATGATCTTTTCGAGTATGTGGCCAGACGGAAAAAGCATTGGCTAGTAGAACTTGAGTTGAAAAATATTTTTTAAAAAAATAAATGTTTAATAATGTAATATTAAATGTTTTGTGTCAGAAAAAAGAATCTTTAATAAAAAAAATAAATTATTCATAAAATTAGAATAGACGTGACAGAAATTAAATTGGAAGATGTCCACGAGATTGGAATAAAAAGTAGAAACCAAGGGCAACGTGTGAAACCTACTTCGTTATTTAGAACACTAAAAGACATTTAATTTAAAAAAAAATTGGCAGGTACCTCACTTACCCCTTACTTGACCTTGATAGCAAACATAATTGAAAACCAGTGTCTTGCTATACTAGTCTGTTTCTATTTACATGTATTAAACAAAGGGAATAATTTACTCGGATATTTATCATATATTTACCTTCAAGTAAGGGAGTTACATTTCTTTTTTAATTAAAAATCTCTTTTCGTACTCTAAATGATAGTGCACGTTTCGTACGTTGCCCTTACAATTTTATTTACGGCATGTATGTATATATGGGCGTACTCCTTTTCATTTCGAAGATGTTATCTTGGATTTTCGTCTTTCATTTCTTCAATAACTATTAAAGTTAAACAATAAATTGCAGAGAATAGATATAGATCTTATCTTCTTTAATAAAAAGGTGCAGGTTACAGCACGTAGAATTTCATAGACATCAGGATATATGCTTATTTAAGTCTTAAAAACGTGTGATAGTAAGTACGCCTAAGGTCAATAGCCGTATAATGCATTTTATTTACCAGACTTGTTTGTCGCACAATCACTATGTGTAAAGAAAATATTCGCGGAATACAGAGTAAGTATTTCTCTATAAAATAACTCTCAAACTACTCAAAGTCATAGGATACCTAAAATTTTTCGCTATAAAATTTTTAAATTAGCATAGACTGTATATCTATACTTATAACTCGTCTGGTTGAACTCGAAACTTATTATGTCCTAATAATGTTCCAAGTGAAGAAAGGTATAGCTTGAACAAACTAGAATACCTTATTTCAACTCCATGAATTTTTTACTTTCAGTACTTAGATCAATGTAGCTATTGTTTCAGAAGAACTTATTTTTTAATTCTTATTATTTTTAATTCTTAAAAAGAGGTAGAATTATAAAATAACCAGTTTAATACAATTGCGTTTTTGCAATCTCACTTTTTTATTCGTGTTAATAAATCTTTTATACTTCAGACAAGAAGATACTTAAATAAAATATTTAAAAGAGCTAGATTTTTACATAAAACAACTTTAATAATGTACAGTTTAAAATTGCCCGCGTTACTCGCATACTATTTCGATTTTCGGATAATTCTCGATAAAGAAATAATCCCTAGGGCTTTCTTCAAATTTTTTTAGGGACCCTATATTGGAGAACGCTAGTATTCTAAAAAATGTGACATATATTTAAAATTTTAACAACACGAATGAGACGAATGAAGAATTACGAAAGTTCTGCATAAATTTCCCTATTTATATTGTATTTTTTTTTAAATTTCGTGCTCTGAAAATCGGGTTTATTAATTTATAAGCTGAAAAGTGTAAGCATACTTCACCGCTACTAGCTTGACTTCTGCATTATTAAAATCTATCAAATAAACAAGCTACTAATATGCTAAAGTCGATAACATGTTGCACAGATAAGAACCAAGTAACAAGTTTAGTAACATAAACAAGCACAAAACAGATTACGCAATCCAGATACAGATCCCCCGTTAAGGTTATACCTACTTAGAGTTTAGAGGTTAAGAGGAGTGTGCACTTTGCGTTGTAAGCGCGTAACACAAGGCGCAAATATCATTATATATATAGACTGTACAGCTATATATATATATATATATATATATAGCTGTACAGTCTACGCATAGCCTGAAAAATATGTTACATACCCGTAAAGAATTGGCCTGCGGAATGCTGAAGTTTATATTATTCAAATGAGAAACCAGTTTTGTGAATCGGTTCTTTTTGAGAAAAAGAAGCCGGTAACCTTGATAATTCAAGAGAAACACCGGCTGGAGGTGGTGGAGTCTCCTGTTTTCTTCATTTATGCAGATTTTAGTTTTTTAATCGCAGAGTAGTGTGAGCCGGTTTGCGCATACAAAACACGGATCAGCCGATCGCAATTCATAAGAGCGAACAAACATAAAACTGATAAATCATTCGCGTAGGGGGAGCCAAAAAGAAAAGATCGAGAATCTTGATAGATAATCGAGAATTTTTCGGAGCCTCAGACAGTAACGTACAGAAAGCAGAGTTCTGGAGGTGTGTCCAACAGAATCTTATATCATAAAATGGCCTTTTCAATAAGCAGAGTTGGAAGGTTATTGTTTCTAAGAACCGGTGTCGACTTCGAATCTTACAAATTGCATAAATTGTCGAGGGTGAGTTTATTTTTTTATAAATTTTTAAGCTGCATGTTTATTTTGAATTCAAATACTTTGAAATTAAAAAGTTTAACCTATAAATAATAACTACTGTTGCGTGTATGCAATTCATTACAGGTCTTTACAGTAAACTTTACCACCAAGCCTAATACTCCTGAATCTGATGTTGACGTCGAGCCGCTCCCAGCTCCAAAAGGAGATGGAAAAATCTTTAAATCAGCTGAAGAAGCGATTAGCGATCTCCCAAATGGAGCAAAACTTTTAGTCGGTGGATTTGGTCTGTGTGGCATCCCAGAAAATCTCATTGATGCTTTAATGAATCGGGGGTCCAAAGACTTAGTGGTGATTTCAAATAATGCAGGAGTTGATGATTTTGGTCTAGGAAAGCTTCTTAAAGATAATAAAATTAAGAGGATAATTGC
Organism: Megastigmus stigmatizans; assembly: GCA_900490015.1. Lineage (NCBI taxonomy): Eukaryota > Metazoa > Arthropoda > Insecta > Hymenoptera > Megastigmidae > Megastigmus > Megastigmus stigmatizans. The sequence continues at coordinate 35,215 of UELV01014933.1, read as the reverse complement.
TTCTTATGTTGGAGAGAATGCGGAATTTGAGAAACAATATCTGAAAGGTGAATTAGAAGTTGAATTAACTCCACAAGGGACCTTAGCTGAACGTATAAGAGCTGGTGGTGCTGGCATTCCTGCTTTTTACACACCTACTGGTAAAATAATTTTCATTTATGTATCATTTAAACGCACGGGTCAAGTGATAAGAATGTTTATTCACTCTAAGAGATTAAACTTTAAGAGATTATACTTAGTCCTCCAAAATATAAAAATGACTTATAATTGCTCTTTAAACAAAATATACATAATTGTATTATAAAAAAACATTTTCTAGACAATAAAATACAGTTTTCTAAAAATATAATAAATTTAAATATGAAATTGATTTTATTTACAAGTTAGCAAATATTTATGCAGCAATGAATTAATTTGTAATACAAGTAACTGAATAATAATGAGCTTCATTAATATTTAGTAAGACATATATGAAAAGCCAAATCTAAATTTATTTAGTTAGCTTTCTTTTTTATTTTTTCTATTTTTGGTTATAAACTATAAAGTATGGCCAATTTTAAAATTTACTTATATTTCTTCTATCCCTTAAAAGATCAATCAAATTAATTTTCTGATTTGTACTAATACATTAATTTTTTATTAGCTTGGGGAACTGTCATTCAAGAAGGTAATGTCGTGATCAAATATAATGAGTCTGGAAAGGCAGAAATTGCTGGTGATGCACGTGACACCAGAAATTTTGATGGCAGAGAGTATGTACTGGAAACTGCGATCACAGGAGACTTTGCATTGGTTAAAGCATGGAAGGCAGATCCTGCTGGAAATTTAGTGTTTAAAAAATCAGCAAGAAATTTCAACCCAGCTATGTGTAAAGCAGCAAAAATTACAATAGCAGAAGTTGAAGAAATCGTCCCATTAGGTCAGCTGGATCCTGATCATGTACACTTACCTGGAATTTATGTAGATAGAATTATCAAAGGAAGTCATTATGAAAAACGAATTGAGGTTTGTATTTGTATATATTTCAATATTTGAAATCAACTTTTTAGTAATGAAGCATGTTATTGAGCTTAAATTTTCATCGTCAGTGATAAATTGAAAAATCTGAATTTCATACCAACAATGAAATAACTTATATTAAGTTAAATAGTGCTGTTCTAAATTATATATATTTCTATTTTTCTTATTTTAAAGAAACGAACAACAAAACAATCAGTAAAACCAGTTAAAGTTACACCTGCCAGCAAAGCAAAGAACTTGATAATTAAAAGAGCAGCACTTGAATTTAAAAATGGAATGTATGGTATGTTTATTTATTTTCATTCTTGTCTATTTTACCCTATATAACTTAACAAATTAAAAAATATATATTGAATTGGATTTATAGCCAATTTAGGTATCGGCATGCCAATGTTGGCTAGCAATTACATTCCAAAGGGTATCAACGTAACGTTACAATCAGAAAATGGAATTTTGGGACTTGGACCATTCCCTGACGAAAATGATATAGATCCTGATTTAATCAATGCTGGAAAAGAAACCGTTACTGTTCGCCCAGGCGCTTCATTCTTTAGCAGTGACGAGAGTTTTGCCATGATTAGAGGGTAAATTTTTAATAATATTTGTAATTCTTATGTAGCTTATTTTATTAGAAATATAATTTTTAATTTTATTTTGCAGTGGACACATCGACTTAACAATTTTGGGTGCAATGCAAGTATCAGCAAAAGGAGATTTAGCTAACTGGATGATTCCTGGCACATTAGTTAAAGGAATGGGTGGTGCGATGGATTTGGTGTCAGCTGAATCAACAAAAGTTGTTGTTACAATGGAACATACAGCTCGAGATGGAAGCTCAAAAATTGTAGCTGATTGCACCTTACCATTAACAGGTAAATTTATTTTATGTTAACTCTTTTATTATGTAAGTACTCACTCAAAATGTAACTTCATTCTTGAATATAAACTGAACAACCAATATCATATTCTAGGTCAGCAGTGTGTTGATTTAATTATCACTAACTTAGGTGTATTCGAAGTCATAAAAGGTGAAGGATTACGACTTATCGAAATTGCGCCAAAGGTTGAAATAAGTGAAATCGTCAGTTCTACTGCATGCGAATTTACAGTAGCCGATGACCTCAAAGAAATGGGACAGTGTGAGGAGTAAATAGAAATAACTATTTTGAAGTGATATATATATATATATATATATATACGTATAAGAGTTTTTTTGTTGATATTGTTTTTATTCGTTTATCATAAGCGCGCTGTGGGTTTTCCTGTACATATAGTATGTCATATCAGAAATTGTAAAATAAATGCAAAGTTTAACTTTTTTTACATCCATACATGACGTTTGCATATGTAATTTATAATAAATACAAATTAACTTTAGTAATATACATATTTTGATTATGTACTTAGATATTGCAACTTTTAAATCATTATTTGAAATGAACTATTCACTAAGAGAATGTAATTCTCATCGTTGTTCGTTAGATAAAAATAATTTGTTTATAAGATATTTAAACGTTTCTCCTTGTGTAGATCACAATATTGTTACACAACATTGAAAACATTCGCTATCAGAGTCGATACATATAGTTTTGCTTAAAATACTCAGTGCCATTGTTAAAATTCGCAATTTTCATAATTTAAAAAAATTATATCTAAACGCATGTTACACATACCGATTATTATTTGTCCATCCGAGCAATCGCGAATACTTTGTAAAAATTATAAATACAGTTTATAAATAAATCTTAAAAAATACTAAAACTGATAGTTAATTGAAAATCAATGAAAAACAACGCTATCACTCTCGAAACTTGGCCTTGACGGTCGCTGGTAGAGGCAGTAGATAAAGTACACTATTCAAAATAACAAGACCAACAGAAAAGGCCAAAGAGATGAGCAAATTCAGCTCGACGTTCAGCACCTGTGAAATATTCTCCGCTTCTTTAGTAAATCGCTCCCTCAAATAAGTATTTCCATCCTTGTATCTGCACAGCTCTTGAATTCCTGGACACGTGACGGTATCGTTATAATTCAAATTCTTGAAACTATCCATTTCCATTGCTAGTTGGTTTAATGCTAGCGATGCGTATCTTCCTGGCAAAGCTGTAGAAACTGCTCCCAGCCAGTCCGACAAATTTCTAAATCAAAATATTTAATAATTTTAGCGCTTATTTTTTAAAAATAAAATACATAACTCGATTTAAGCTCTACGCTTCACTGTGTAATCCTTCGGACAAGGATGAAAATTCGAAGCTCACCTTAAACTCCTCAAACTGCCGGAGGCGGCGACAAGAGTAACGAGGGTGATGTAAAGTACCGCAATGGCGGCGCTCATTGGTCGCTTGACGAGCATCAAGACGGCTACGGTGACCTGCTCGGTAGTGACGAAAGACGCCCATAGTACACAGCTCGCCTTGATCCAGGAGCTCATGTCGAGATCGAGAATCGGCACCAGAATTCCCACGCTCATTATCGTCGAGAGGAAGCTCAGCGGAAGACTCAGTAGAGTATAGGAGGTGATGAACATCGCACCGCCGTAGAGACCCTCGCGCTTTTCTTGATAGTAGCGAGCTCGAAAGCCTGGAACTGCAATCGACCACGTTTATGAATATGAAATTGAATTTGAAACCTTCGGGTTTTATCTAGTGGTATTTGACTCACACAGAAGTGCCGTAACTGTGATTCCAGCGAAATAAAATATGGTGAGGACATTGAACATAAGTCCTGTAGTTTGTAAAAATACCATCGACTGCTGTTCCTTCGAATGGGAATAGAGAATGCTCAATATGGCAAGGATAAAGGGCAGTAGGAATATCCTCGAGCCAAAGTGAGTCAGGCCAGACTTGTTACATGCAAATGTAGCGGCAAGACTTCTCCTATAAAGCAGATGAAAACATTATCAACTCGCTAAAGGCAAAACGTCGAATAAAAAAGAAATCTTTTCGAGCTTATCCCGTAGGCGTAAAAACGCATTTTCTCAAATTATTACAGTTAAATCTTTTTCATTGTAAAACACACGAGGCAGAATACCAACAGATAAAGGGCGAAGAGGGTGGAGAAGCATCCGGGCTTGATGCCGCGATTCTGCAGCGACTTGTGGGATACGCCGATGGGCGTGGGTGTGAGCGAGGATGTAGGCGTTTGCGCGTCCTTCATCTGGCCGGCGCTGAGGCTCGAGGCGGGCGCCTCTTTCAGGAATATACCACCCTCGACCTTGAACTTGTCCACCAGTACGGATATCTGTTGATTCGACTCCAGGAAGCGGTCCCGCGATCGCCTGTCCACCGTTGACAGACAAACTGTGCGCGCGACAGACAGGTGTCAATGAAAATAGTTACAGTTATTCGAAAATTATTATTCATTCACCGCTAAAAGCAAAGAAATTTTCGTCGAAATGAGTATTTGATTTCTGGATCTACGTCATTTTTATCTTAGCCTGCGTAACGTAATATTTGCATTTAGAGTATTTTCGACTAAAAGCGTCACATTGTAAACGAAACTATGTGTACAATGACAGAACTGGAAACTTCAATTTCCGATAAAATCGATCGAACCTGCACATCGCTATTAAAAAACTGCGCGGAATTCTGTATACGGGTGAGTTTGGTTTCAAATTGCAAAAAACTGCCCGAGAGCTGCGTCCAGAAATAGCGGAGTGTAAACATTTTTTTCAATATATACCTCACCGGATGGAAATGATGCAAATTTATATTTCGCGTTTATGCAAAAAACACGGAATCGAATGAAATATTCAATATCCGTATATATATACAAAAAATACTGATATTAAAGTAACGTAGATATAGATGTAAACGTAAAAAGTAACTAATGGAAAATATGTCGGGTATTTGCATTAATTTTGAAAATATCTTCATATTCGACATTTGAATTTGTAAAATGCTTATACGTACGGTAGTACATGAGGGGATTCTCGAGTTCGGGACAGGGAAATCCGACGTAGGTGAAGTAGTCGAGCATACTTCTGGTCGGGCCAGAGTAGACGACCGCACCGAGGCACAGGAGAGTGACCCGAGCGACGAACGGCAGCACGTCCGACCTTGGCGTCTCCATTGTCAGCACTACTATCGAGCCTCTCCTGTTAGCAAACAAAAAGAATAGTTAAAATTAACCAGTGCGCAAAACCCAAGCGAAAATCTCACTGGAAAATGTCAGCTGTATAACTGGATATGACGCAATAATAGCTTGGAAAGTTAAATTTGTGACACGATGTTCATATTTGTGAATTATGAAATGTAATGCTTTTTGGATCTGAAGAGGGTCGTACATTAAAGAAACGTCCGAAACGTCAGCCTTTTAAACAAACGTGTTCTTCATTGGTTCGTAAGGATCGTTTCACCTTCTAATTGAATAGTTAAATTAATCTAAAAGTTAATAAGGGTATCAATTTAATTTTCACATACGGAAAGTTATAACGGAATTTATGAATAATCTTCGTAAGCTGGAAATACATTTTTGCCAATGAATTTATTGGAAATCTATTATTGAATAACTCTTACTTCAAACCAATAAAAACTATATCAACTCATAAAACATAAAAATTAATAATAGTACTTGATTCGTACGACCGTAAATATTATGTATACATATATTTATTACGAATGTTATTCACATTTTATAAAAACTATATCAGTGTCAAATCAGATTTACATCGTTTTTTAAAAAGATTACATTATCTATCGTAAAAAGAATCTATTATTATTACTTAATATGCAGGTGGTTTAAACTCGAATGAAATTTATCGAGTTCTTCTTCGATACCAATTCGATTTGCCAATTCGAACAGTTTGAGCGAGTTATACCGCAACTATTTTTGAACAAAGCAGAACTGGTACAGGTCCCTTTACCGAAGATTATTATTGCAAAAAGTTTCGTGCAAGAATATTCAAACTTAGTAGAGGGAGACTATTCGGAGAAATAGAACTTTGAATCGGTCGGGTAATCAGAAAGTTCGCAGAGTCACCACATAGAGAATTTCCCTCGTATTCCTTATCGTAAGCGCTTAAAAGTTGGTGGAGGATAAAATCTTTCCTTGTGGGTCAACTCGAGACGTTTGAAAAATTAAAATAAATTGAAAAAAAATGTTAAAAAACCTGAGATTCATCAAGACTGCAGTGAAAAAGTGGTAGCTCACCTCGTAGCATAAGACCAGAGCATAGACACAATGAGATAAGTGTTCAAGGGATCGGTGTCCCAGGTAGGCTCGTCGAGGAGAAGCAGCAGCGGATCCTTGGCGAACTGGACGCCGAGCATGAGCCTCCGGTACTCGGGCTTGGTGAGATCTGCCACGGGTCTGTTGGCCACCTGCGACAGGGCCAAGTCGGCGAGAGTCTGTCGGACACGGGCCTCCCGACTGCCCAGGTTCGCCAGCCAAGTGGCGTAGGTCAAGGTCTGACGGACCGTTAGGCTCGGGAGTAGGTAGCAGCGGTGCGACACGTATGCGCCGTGGCGACGGAACAGTTCGGGTGTCAGGAGACTGCCGTTTAGGGTTATTCGGCCGCGGGTCTCGCCTCGTGCTGTGCGACCGGCTAAGCAACATTTTCAATTTTCTATATAGAATTCGGGTAGAATCAATTTTTCCATTTTGTAAATGAGAAACTGTCAAATTCTAAATCGTTCGAGCTCTGCCTAAAGTGACAAGTTTTTACAGAATTATAAATATTTTTCTTAATATGTGTCAAGAGAGTTGTAACAGTCGAAGTGGTTATTTCATCTTGATTTAAAAATTACATTTTACAAATGTAATATTATTTTGAGAAAAATAAACAATATGTATTTATTCATTTGATTCCATTTTAGTAATTTTAGTGTCCTTGGGAAAATTAATCGATGAGCAGCTAAATTTGTACAAACACAGTTATAAATGCGACTGACGTAGCTTGATTGAAAATAAATAAATACAAGCTTCATTAACATTCCTGCGTGCTTTCCGAATGTATACACATTCAACGTTACATTGCATTACGACAGACCGGTTTCATCATTTTATTTAATTTAATTTTTATACTATATAGTACACGCATATAAGCATAAACAAGATATATATTAAAATTCATGCATTGTTTTCAATTTCAATTACCTCGCGGATGCATCGCAGTGTCGCATTATTGACATTGATATGATCCAATGTATTTTAGATTGAAAGCTTTTTGTACTTAAATTGTAAAAGTTTGGACTCGGTTCAATGACGTAAACGCGTAAATCAATCTTTTTACTCCCTTATTCTACGAAGAAAGTAATGATGATATTAAATCATTAGATGTCTGAACAATACCGGACATTACCTACTTATAATAAATTATTCGAAATATACATAAGATAATAAATAGTTCGTAATGCTTATGAAATGTATAATATAATTCGTTATTGATTTGCTAACCTTCACTCGGTTAGACAGCGATAGTGACTAATATTTAAATTATTCAATAGAAAATCTGCACTTGTTGAGAGAAAGTTATCTCCTAATTTTCCATTGCACAAAGCAACACAAACCGAATTAATCTCTGCATATCCTAAATTTAAAACAGATTCATTAAATAAACGATGCGATAAACGGCCGTGAACATTATTCCCGATTTCACAAGAAAAATAACTTACTATTTAAAGAAAGGACTCCAAAAGCTATCTCTTCAAAAATTAACATTGAAAATCTTAGTTTGTCAGAACGATAGATAAATTATGTACAGATATAAGTAGATGCATGCCGAGATGTGCAAGAGATTAATTTTAATCAAACTTCCATTGAATCTTTTTAACTTTCTTCAGCTCGTCTGGGCTGAGAAATTACTGTAGTTTTACGCTCTTTTTACAACGAACTAACAAACTCACCGATAACATCGAGCAGTGCCCTCTTACCAGAGCCCTTGGATCCGAGAACAGCGAGAACCTCGCCACCGAAAACCCTGGCGGAAACATCGCGTAGAACGGCAGTAGGCTCGGACCTCGAGGCTATGCATCCACAACTCGCACCTTCGGAAGCGAGAACGGAGGTCGAGTGATACACCGCTGCTACGTCCAGCACGTTCTCGGCCATCGGTGCCATCGTCGATCCAGGATCACGGAACCGTCCGTTTGATGCTAATCGCGACGCGTCCTCACGATATCGCCTAGCCGCATCGGCATTTCATCGCTTCCATTACTTACTTTTCTCGGCAAGGCTGAGCGCTTTTTTTTCGATTTCACGCTCAAGCGCGCTGGCGTAGATCGTAAACTGAAACCTGTTGAGATAAACTTTTCATTATACTGAATCTTTCCATTTCTTTTTTCAAATCTTATAATAAACATCAATGTTGTTGCACGTTCTTAGATTGTGTTCTTTCGCTCGATTAACTATAGGGAGCTTGCATTTTTTCAATGTGCCTCTACTCTTAATTATTTGCAGAAGTCCGTCTTTTTTATTTTGATTGCTTATTATAACCACCGTGAGCTGTCACCCTTTCAGAAAAAAAAAAATACTCAACTTGTCTATTAATTTACTCTTGCGCGCACGCAAAAAATTGCTATATAGAAAAAAACTTCCCTTATATATGCGCAAGTGTTGGAAATCACACTCCACCTGACTGATTTTTGTAAGAGACAGCACAGCGCGATTTCAACTCTATGTACCTATACAAATTATCAAGGAATTAAGCAATTCAGTGCGGTATTTTCCTGTAAGACAAAGCTCGCGTTTCCAAAATTTCGCACACGATAAACATCTCGGCGCGGAGCGTAGGTAACAGAAAAATCGCACACCCATTCACCGTCTTTGCACAATCCATTGAGGGACAACTCCTCTGGAGTAACAATATGAGCAAGTTTTAAACGCGTAATATATATTTTTTGTTATACACGCTGAAAGAAAACCGATATCAGAGAAAAGTCCGTCGCGTAACCCTTTGAAGTTGTACCCTATTGGTACTGACGTCACGCTCGCGTTTATGTATGCGCGAGAGCGGAGCAGTGACGCCGAGCTATTGTAACTTTTTTTCAAACCCCCCTTACATCCTTCTTATCTTTACCGGAGGCATATTCATTGAATCCATCGAGCCCGACGTATATATCCAACATCGTTTCTCTAAAAGTAATCGAGTGTAAACGAATACATCTTTACGGCTGCAATAGTCGAAGCTAATCATCGTCGGTGCACCATAAAAATTCTGCTAAATCTATCGCACTTAATTACTGCAACAAAAGGGGGAAAAAAAAGGCGCTACGCTAACGCGCAGCTCGTAAAAGATAGTTTTAGCAAAGTTATTTACGAGAAAACCTCAGCTTTACAGAAATAAAAACACAAGGTGCACCATCGCTCGCGCGCGCGCGTGCAACGCTAACTTATTTCACGGTCGATTACGCGAAAAGTACATAACCGAGTCTCTCTCGATGCCAGCATCTCGGATTACAGACGCTTCAACATATTAACGATCCACACAGCTCATAGACCGGCACCACCGAAACTTTAAATCTTCATTCACCTTAAACGTAAAGTATACCGAAAACACGTCAGCGAAGATAAATCCTTATAGGATCGCGAATGAATGGCTCCGACCCCAATGTCAAGGTGAAAACTACTCCTCGCAACAGGTATATATAATATCTCACATCGCACGCCTCGGCAATCCCCCTCTCTCTCTTTCTCTCTCTAACGCACACTTGCGACCACCTGCCACTGACGCGTTCGAAAAATCCCCTATTCCAATCTCTTTTTCTCCCACCACTCGAACACGGTCCCCAAGACGTACCAAGAACGCCGCGATATATCCCCTCCCCGCTACACCCAACGACGCACGCCACTCACCCAGGTTTGCTTTAGAGGGAAAAAAAATTCGATTCGATTGTTTGTTAAACGAGAGAAATCAGGCCGGACGCTTATACACACACACACACACACGCATATGGTGTCGATATAGACATACACATATAGGTATATACGTACGGGGTTATGGTAAGAGAAGACGATGGAAACGCGCGGCAGGCAGCGGCAGCAGAAGCAGCTTCTCCGAGCGTCAGCTAAGAAGAAGTAAGTCCCCGCGAGGCAGCAGCGCTAGCCACTCGAGACTCGAGGCTCTCCGCAGTGGTAATACACACGAGCCACGAGGTGAACGTTCTCCTACTATACCCACACACACGCACACGAGTATACACGTACACTTGAGGCCCCTGGTAGAGATAGCCGAGGCTCGAGAGAGCGAGCGAGATACTAATAGCGGAAGCAGCAGCGGCAGCGGCGGCGGCGGCGACGTGTGTATAGTCAGAGAGTCCGAGGAAGGTGCAGAGAGAAAAAACGTGGTTGTGTACGCGCGGACCGGCGGTGGGGGCAAGGAAGTCATAGGTATGCGCGAGAGGTAGCGGCTGGCGGCTGCGGCGGCGGTGGTGGCGGCGGCGGCGGTGGCGGCAACGGCTACGGCCGCAGAGCGTATAGGACCCCAAGCGGCTGTTGGGCCCAGTCGCGAGCGACTCTCTTGTCACGGGTCACGGCCACGACGCGGCTCTATACACGACTTTTGACTCTATCTCTCTCTTTCTCTCTCTCTCTCTCTTCCTCTTGCTCTCTGTGTACACCTTTTACCCCGAATTTGCGATACACCGGATCGTATTACCTGTATATACAGGATACATAGTGGAGTTGTGTTTTCTAAGTTTTTGGATTTTGGAGGTTAGGAAAAACACGGAGTAATGGGCATTGGTGCAGCGCGTCGCGCGAGCAGCTACGAGCGGTGGTGCGTTCATCTCGCTCCTTGAGGGGCTCTATCTCTATCTCTTTCTCTCTCTCTCTCTCTGGAGTCTCGGTTGTGTTGCTCGTCGAGCTGGTTGTTTTTTCATTCCACGGATGATGGCTCGACGGACTACTACTACCACGACGGCCGCTGCCGCTGCTGCTGCCGCTGCGCGTATTTCAATAATAAGCCAGGCCTGGTTCAACGCTCAGGTAAGGATTATACCCTTCACAATCTTCACATGTATGCCGCGCTACTGCTGCTGCAGGTTCTCTCTCTCTCTTCTTTTTCTTCTTCTTTATTTCTGCCAGGTTTTATAACTGTCACGAGATGAATACGCGAGCGCGTGTGTGTTTGTGTGTATGTGCGTGTACAAGTGTGAGTATAGTGGTAGCGCCGTGTGGCTGCAAATGTCAAGTTGAAGGAAAAATTAACGGGAGAGAGAGAAAGAGAGGAGAATATACTCTTGTCTCTCTGCGGTATGCATGTGTGTAATGTATGCGAGAGTGTGGAAAAAAGAGAGTAAGAGAGAGAGAAAGAGATGAATTTTTATCGGCGAAGTTTATGTGGGGAATTCTTACGGTTCATTTCTGGTGTACAGGTTGCGGACGTTCGAGAGAGCGAGGCAAGCGCGAATACGCGGAAAAAAGGTATTGGAGGATGTATATATACACGGCGCGTTCGCAATCTGGAAATTACGGTTCTTTTCGCGACAAGAGGATATAAGTATATAATAACCGCGCACGCGGCAGCTGCAAAAAAAGGCAACAACCGTCCAGAGCGGATTTTTTTCCGTTTTTGTTCCCGCGCATTATACCTTATACCTGAAACGAGAGCACATTTAAAGCGAAATTCCTGTCTGTACTGCCGAATTCCTCGCGTGGCGTCGTACACACAGATGCTAATTGATCAATTTTTGACTGTGCAACGGTACATCGCTGGAAATACCTTCGGGGCCGGGGCGCGCGTTGCTCAAATTTTTTGGGAACTCCTTGCGGGAGAACGTTGCCGTATATATATATACAGGTATATATATCCTTTATTTGTGAAAGACACGAGGCGCGTGCTGCAGTTGTTGCTGAAACTCGGTGTACGTTGCGAAATCGAATATTGTGCAAAATAATACCGGGCGAGGTAGAATTTGCACACACACGGACTGTCGGGTTAATTAATGTGTGCGTGTATGTGTGTGCATAGATCGTAATCGTGTGAATGGGAAATAAAAGGGAACGCCGGCCGAGGCGAGCAATTAAAAGGCGCGTGCCAAAGCTTTATTATTATATATTAATTGAAACCGAATCTATCACTTTTGCTGCCGCCGCGAGCGTTAATGGCCGATATTCGAAATTAATGTTTGTCGCTACTTGCGGAGACTTTTTCTTTTGGGGTCAGAGATAGCGACCGAATTTGGGATGACCGCATGTTAAGGAAGTAGACTCTAAAGAATAAACATTCCCATTAGTCCTTAGATGTATTTCACCCACATGCGCTTCGTCTTCGCCGGCCAATTACGTTAAAACATGTCGCCGAAATCAATTACCATAAAAGCCAGTTGGGAATTCCTTTCCCTCGGCTTTCCGTGCATAAAAATTTCACCTGTACGCATATATATATACACAACATACCAACCTTCGCCGCGTGGCGCTGCTCAAGCTCAAAAATTCCATCTCCACAATTCCTTTATAAGCTTGTGTACGCGCAACGTTTTCATTCAATATTCAAAGCCGAAAAAAGCATATATAGTTGGCCCAGGAGAAATATATAATCCTGTAGTGTGCTACGAGATCTCGAAATGGAAAAACCTTTTTCCCTAAATTACGCGCCCAACAGAATTTTTTAAATAATCCATTTTTCACGTGGAGCGAAGTTTTGTTCTAAAAACTTTGCAGTGTATGAAAAATTCCCTTCTCGTACAGGGAATGACAATAGAAAAATAATTTTGACATTGATATTTAGTCTTTCCTCGGCGAGTATTATTTATATAAACAATCCCTTGCATCATGATTTTGAAAAGAATATCGTTTGCATGAGCGAAATCCATCCGCATGTGCGCGTATTATTTAGCCAAGTGAAAAGGCAAACGAGCACAAGTCCCGCATTATTCGTCTCCGCACGCAGAGCTCAAATTAGGACGATTTTTCAGACGCTAAATTAACATTGAAAGAGCTCCTCGTGCGCCATACCTATATATCTTCTCTCAGTTTTCCTCTTTCTCTCTTTTTCTCCCTCTCTCTCCCCTTCTTTATTGTAATAATATACTAATGAGACTTTTTCTCCGCGCAATCATTTCCCAAGCGCTTTCTTCCCATTGCGTTCTCGTGTGTCTATGTATATGTGCGTGTCTCGAATGTGAAATTCGCACGCGGCCAGGTCACGGATGCAGGTGCAATCGATGCGACAGAAAAAGTCTACGCGCCTCTATATATGCGTGTACGCACGCGCGTGTGTGAGTAGGATAAAAGTGCATATATCCTGCGGTTTATGCGTTGGGTTGAACTTTTCTTTTCCGTCGTAGCCCGAGTGCGTCGCTTTCATGGACTGATGCGGTATTAAGACCTTTTTTTTTTCTTCTTTGTGTATACCGTTTTTTTTTCTCATGGTGGAGAATATTGCATTGCCGCGGCGGGAGGAGGAGTTGCCGAGAGTCTCTTTGGAAAAACGCGGAGTGTCGTGTGGCTGCTTGCGGGGAAAAATGTGATTTTCCTGCGTAACGTTTATGTCAGACGGGAGGATATTGTACTGTCGTGTAGCGGTATATAATAAATTTGTTATTAGGAAACGCGCCTGTTTTTTTTCATCGCGACAAAGTGTTGATTTTGTTAATTTTTTATAATAAATTAAGAGAAATAAACTTCCGACGATGAAATGCAGTTTCGTTGCTCAACTAATATGTGACTTTAATAAAACTTCGCATGCAATATCCATGATTTGATTAGAATGAGATTTCATAATATATAGAATAAGTTTGAAATTCCAATTTTAGTTTAATAACGTTCAACGAAAAAAGATATATTGAAATATAAGCTTTCGTTACGAGAAAGAAATTTAAAATGTTTGCTTAATTCAACGAATTCAACATAAACATTTAATTGAAATAACGTGAAAAGTTCTGAATTTTAAATAATATAATTGATGTACTTTAAGTAGATATGTAAAGTACTGCAAGACATCTTATTACATTCGGTTGTATCTACTTGCACATACATACATCTTCGGATTCCTATATTTTGTTCAACAACTTGTCATAATATTCACCAAAAAGAGAGAGTTCCACACAAAATACAGCCGTAAAGAATTTAGTATTAAACGTTAACATTCTTCTAAAATTTACTGCATGCCCATGAACTTTACAAATTTTAATGCAATGCAGTTAATTATGTATGTTATGGCCATAATAAGTAAGATAATATACACTTTGCCGTTTACGACTTTCCGACAGACGCTCGTTTATTTTTCAACTATACGCCCGAGTAAAGATAATGCATAACCATATTATGCATATTAATGAAAGGATCGCTAAGAATAATTTGTCAACATCCATGCCGAAACCTGTAGTTTAAAAACATCGAGGATTCCGATACGATATATTTTTATCCGCATTCCTCGCGCGAAAACTATACCCTATGCCTCGACGCACACTAAAAAAAACACACAGTGGATATATGAGGCATAAAGCAAAAGAAGCCGGGCATCTCGGATCGAAGGTATTCCTACCGCGATGACTTCATCCCGAGCATCTCTGTATCCTTAGATACAAGTCATCCCCATTCGTTAACCTCGAACCGAACATCCACACCGCACACATAAAGAGAGCCCTATAAAAGAGAAACAGAGAGAAAAAAAGCGAAAACAGCTTATGCATTATTCGCACGTTATCCTTCACCGCAAAATCCCAATCATCCGGCGTTTCTGCAGGCGCTCGCAGCTCATTTAGGCCTTATAGACTTTCCAGCAGCGGAATCGCATCTATGCTAGTTGGAAAGAGGTTACGGCTAATGTCGCTGCTCTGCTGCTGCTGCTGCAGTGCGCGCTAGTATGAAATATCGCTGTATCACGTATATTTACGCGTTTGTGTTACATTCGCAAAGCGTTAACTGTTATAGAATCCGTATAGCGTAATAATCTCTCGAAATGCTCCTTTTTGGTCGTTAAAATGTTTGACGAGTAAAAATATGTAGCTACTTGCCGGCCGTGAAAAGCTGTTTAACTACTGGATGCTCTATATATATATAAAATAGTTGCTAGTGCAGCTTTCTTTCAGCTGATTGAGCAGTGACGTAAACAAACAACTAAGATTCCTCAGAAAATAAGCTACACGTATACCTAATTGAAAAGAGAAATGCACTCCGACAAGAGTAAATGATTAAAATATTTACGTGAAAATTCAAGTTTATGGAGGAAAGACTACTCAACCGTCATCCCATTTGTGTATTTTCAGATCACCAGGTCGTCCGGCAGTCAGGATTAGAGAATCCATCATGATGCACCGGTCGTAGCTGACGGAATCCCTCCTATCAGGTGTATCGTATCCCCCCACCGTAACACTACAGACCATATAAATATACATATAGAAGAGAGCGTGTCGCAAGAGAGTAAATCAGCCATGGGTTCGGAGGCTTGGGAATTGGAGCGCAGATATTCGGTGCCCGGTGCTTTGGACACCCGGGGTCTCGAGCCTGCCGGTGCACCTGCCAGCGAGGATCTTCACGCCTGGTCGATCTATAGGTATACCATATATATATGAGAGTATCGTCGCGGCACGTGTCGCTAGTCTTTTTCCAATGGTTGATCGACTACGTCGGATGATGTATAGACGGGCGGCAGTTGAATCTCGGATTGTTAGCAGTGCTGCCGATCCCTTACGCATAATGATGTACCACCTCGGCGGAATTGGTAGCTCGTCATATTTCGGCGCATACCTTTGAAATAGCCGACACTACTTACGTACAACGTTTATGCCGCGATGGAGGAAAATTGCAGGCTCAAGCTGTAACGAGCTTTCTAAACATTTAGAACTAGATTTTTCGCTGGGCAAAGACTCGCGCGCCGCGGTACTTCAAGGCTGATTAGAATGACTCGTCCGAATCCCTCTAATGGAGTGACAGATTACTTTTTCAAAATACTGGCGCGAGTAACAGTAGTTTCGCGCGCTGCAAGAAGCCGGAGAGAATATATATATATAGCCTATATAGAATATGTACAAAAGCTCAGAGGCGCGAGGTGTTTTATTTGTTTTGGGAACGCGCGGCTATTTGCGCGCGCGCGACATAACGGAAAAAGTACGTATATATACTTGGCGTGTTCGTGGCGATTCATGATGACTTTCTATGAGAGATATATATTGACGGAACATTAATACCCGCTACTTATAACAGCTGTTATATGTCGGTATAGGGTGTTGAATCCCTCTATTGACAGCTGTAAAATTTATAATGGTTCTGCGATCGATATACACTCAGCAGATGTGATTGTGGATTTGAATGGAGATCTCGTTGTTTCGGTTCACGACTGTGGAGTCTATCAAGTCCGATTAGTCGACGACTTTCTCGCGGTTGATATATTGCACTGTATAATATAAGGCTCGAATGCGACTACCTGAATTTAATGATAGTTTCCCAATTCAAATTCTTGTATATACTCCTTGCAAGGAGTAATTATACATCTACGTTGTTTTAAGTACCAATAAAATATTCATCGAATATCGCGGTGATTAAAACCGGTAATATATTTGATCAGAACTTTTAATTGGATAAAAAAAAATTGATCTTTCGTAATACTTTGTCGATCGTTTGTTTGGAACCCCCGACAATTTAAACCAATTTTATAATAGACACGTAAATGTAGACAATTTTAAAAATTACCAACAATTTGGTCAGTAAATTCTTGAATTCGTTTTATTAGGTATAAGAAAGCTTGTCCATGATTTAAGGCGAATCGTTTTAGCCGCTTAAATAAAATTATCCCAACGAGTCATTTTATGCTACAGTTGAGATATAAACTGCAAATAACTCGAGTTTATTATTTCTGGACTTCCTTGGCACACATTCAACGCGTAATCTGCAAAAATTTCTCTCAATTTTTCTACAACAACGCGGTGGAATGTTATTATACGCGTCGTTAAACTATATCTTACAACTGGTTAACGCTAAACAACAACGTTTGTGAAAAGAAAAACAACACAAGAATACTCAAATACACTTGAAAATACATTTTCTTTTTACCAATAAAAAAACATACGTGTGACTGAACGAGTAAATAACCGGTTATAGCCGGCGAATAATCAGGTCAACTGCTATTTTCAACGAATCAACACGGAACAAAACTGAACAAACGAATTTTTGCCAAAGTATATACATATAGTTTTTCTTGCAAATCGTATATGAACCGGACCGAAATTCCACAGACAGAACCTCAACTCGGACTTCACGGACTCGGCCCTAGGCTCGGCGGAGAAATCGCCCCTGCCCTATGGCAACTTCCAGCTGCGCGATTCAACGGTTCAGAGTATCCTGCGCCATCCGCGCTACGGTCCACGCAGTCCCTTGGCCAGCAACTCCTACACCTATCTGAAGTTCGGTCTGCCGCGCGTCTTGCCGCCGTCTACGGGACGCACAGGTGCCAGAGATGCCGGATCGAGCGGCTATGACTCCAGCGAGGAGGGACGCATGAGGGCAGCTGTAGGTGGCAGAGCCTCGGCCTTCGCTTGCATACCTGCCATGCGCTCCGCCAGGAGCGATCCTGACTTCCGCAATGCCATATCGGCCCAGGTTCGTTCATTTATTATCTCTCGGTGTGAATCATTGTATTGGTTGAGGGTTTGCGACGATGTATTTTCTCGTTGGGGGGAGTTTGGATGGGCTGTTCTTGGAAGAATAGAGCCACGCGAGATTTCGCTATGTGGATGATGTTTGAATTCGATGGATTTGTAGATTTGAAAAATAGCTCGCGACAGTGGAAGATAAAGTAACGGAATGTTAAAATGAAATCGTGGAAAAATTCCTTACAAGTTGGTTTAAAGTAAAAATAATAATGAATATCGTATAACGAGATTATATTACGTAAAATTACGTAGCTTTTGGCCATTGCGCATTCTTTCATTTTAATAATAACGTTGAATCATAATTTAATTACTTTCATTAAATTCCTATGATAATGAGATAGGAATCGCATTAATATATCGAATTCCTTTATAATTTAATAAAATTCAAATTAAACACACTGGATTGCATTTACACGATTAAATGGTATAATGAATTATCTTCGGAAACCGCCATAATACATTATTATATATTATAATTGAAGAGTAAAAAATTAGCAATTCAAAGGATTCGCAGGTATACATAAACTGTTGTTTTTCAAAATGTTTAATTTTCAATTCACATATGTATGAGAGCTGGTGGTGCGCTCAGCGTGTGTTTCGCGGTTCATCAAATTGTAAGCGCCGTAGCCATGCACCGTATCGCCAGGATTCTGGTTATGCACATATTCTTATTAATGGCAATTGCTCCGATATGCTTCCTGTGATTTTCTTCAATACTGGTTTTATATTATACTTTCATTTCGCATGAGTCACGTACTGTAAATCTTACACGATACAGCAATCGATTTTGCAATAGCTCGTATAACTGAATCGCTGAAAAATTCATGTGAACATTATTGTAATTTCTAAAATTACGTTACAGATCTAACAGTAACAGATCTTTTAAAAGTTTGTTACATGTTCATTGCGTATTACACACACGAGATGAGGCATATAATGCGCAGCGGTATACACGTGTGCAGTATTGGATAAATAATTATTCGAGGTATTTCAAGCCTATTAATCTATAATAAATAAATAATTGGAGTTGCATCGGATTCGTGGAAGAAGACCAATTTAGTACGAAATCATCACAGTCAATGCTCAATTTATAGAAATCTCCTTTTAACCGAAGAAGGTGCATTGTCACTATTAATACACGGCTAACACAGAAATATATTTTTAATCACAAAGAAAAATTCTCGCCAGTCGATATATACGCGAGCATTGCGCGCACTCCATTTGTATTTATAGTCCACTCTTCTCGACCCATTGTCACAAGTTCGCTCGAAAAGGCAGTTTATCGTTCTTTTCTAGAATAGCGCAAACACGAGCACATACTAAAATAAAAACTCAACTGCGACTTTCTCAAAACAAAGTGTTACAAATATAATATCAATCATTAAAAAAAAAAAAATTGTTTATATATTTATCCTCAGAGTCGAGACACGCACTCGCACATCGGCATGCAACAGCATCATCATCAGCAGCAGCAGCAACATCAGCAGCAACAGCAGCAGCAGCAACACTACCACCACAGCCACCATCAGCACATGATGATGATGAAGCCGGTGAGCCGCGAGTCCCGTATGCGCAGCGCGAGCGAGGCTAACCTCCTGCAGACGAGCGCCACCTCGGCTTCGACTACGATCGGCGTGTCGCCCCGTCCAATGGCCAATCGTCGACACAGTATAGCACCGATCGATCCTGGCCTCATCTACGACCGACATCCCGCGCACGTACTCCATCCCCAGATGTTCCAGCAGAGCATACACCAGCAGCAGCAACAGCAACAACAACAACAACAGCAGCAGCAGCAGCAGCAGCAAAGTCAGGCGCCGCAGCATCCGCATCTGCAGTTGAGAGGCGTTGAAGCCAGTGGCCGACCGCTCAAGGTATGTGCCATCCGAGATATTAAGATCGGAAGCTATGATGACGAGATGAGGCGTTATCGCATTTCAATGGCTGGCTGTCGTATAAATCATTGTTTGTAGAATTGAGATGGTAGATCGTGACTTTGCGCTCCCATACTTTCTGCCCAGCTTGGCTTTACGTTACATCCTTGCACACACTCTTCCCGATGTATATCATCGGTATTTTTATTTTATTTCTTTTTACCTACATCCGATTCGTCGCCAATTTCCAAGCCACTGAAAACTCAAATCGCTTGTACACGTCCTGCACCACTTATATATAAAAGGCGGGCATCAATAAGCTCTCTATGTGAATATCAAAACCAATTTCCTTAATTGAACCGCACGTCCCACGCGCTCGAGGCATCGCCGACACTGAAATAGAATCTATAACAAGCCTCTCTATCTCTCTTGTATTATATCGAATTGTCGGAATAGCGTAAGTTAAAAAGGCAAATATTGATTCGGCGAAAGGATTGCATTTGCATGTGGTGTCCGCAGAACGGGACGGCGTATCTGAGGGGTGTATGTCTGGAGGCTGGAGCAGGTGACGTGCTTGCCGTGATGTCGACGAGCGAGAGGGAAGGCACAATGATAATGGAGACGATATCGGGCAGGAGGAGGATCAGACGCGGTGACATTCTTCTCAACGGTAGACCCGTACCTGCCAAAACTCTCAGGTATTAATCTACCGTCAGGCGGATCGAATTACGATGTGAATTCGAGATAAAGGGTGTGGAAATGGCGTATCGTTTTATTTTTTCACTCATATAATCGGGTGACGAATCACCATTTCTACCTTTGAAATATCAGCTGATATACTGCTTTTATTTGAAAGAAAAATTTAAAAAAAAAAACACTCGTTTGTAAAACGTTTTCATTGAATTGCGGCAGATCATCAGTGGCATATCTATCGGCCGACGAGCCAGAAGCAGGCCTAAGTTCGGAACTCACAGCCCTGCAATGCCTGAGCTTTTATCGGTTGTTGCGCGGTGCCGCGGGTGTCTCATCCCTGGAAGCCGAAGCGATCCTCCAGGAACTCGGTCTGGACGCCACCAAACACTGTCTCGTCTCCAGTCTCACGTGTTCCGAATCCCGTAGACTCGCTTTGGCCTGTCGACTTATCGAGGGCACCCAGATACTCAGTCTGGACAGGCCGACGCGTGGCCTCGACATCTTCGACGCCTTCTTCCTCGTCGATTACCTCAGACAGTGGGCACTCAGGGCTCAAAGGCTCGTTCTGCTCACCCTGCATCCGCCCACCTACGAAATACTGACGATGCTGTCGAGGGTGACACTGACGTCCGGTGGTAGGGTCATGTACTCGGGACCCAGGAGGGATATGCTGCCCTACTTTGCCATCGCCGAGTTTCCCTGTCCACCTTTCAAGAACCCTTCCGACTACTACCGTGAGTATAATATCTTTATTTTCCATCGTACATATTAAATTATAAAATAACTTACACACTGATACTATGATATTGAAAAATGACGAATTCACAGTCGACCTGGTGACACTGGACGATCTGTCGGCAGAGGCTATGCTCGAGTCCTCTCAGCGCATCGATCATCTGGCGGAATTGGCTCGCGCTCGCCTACCGCCCCTCAGCGATCCTGGACCACCGGGTCCCCTGCCGTCCTCCAACTCGGGCGCCAACTTACTCATCCAGACCTACGCTTTGTTTCTCCGCAAACTCGTCTACAGTCAGCCCTGGAGCTTGGCGACGCTGCTTCGCAAGATACTCATCGCCGCGTCGCTCAGCATAATGTTGGGCGCCGTGTTCTGGGACGTTGCCAACGATACGAATCTTCATCTCAGGGATAGAATAGGATTCCACTACGCGAGCCTCGGGGTCATGTTCTGGCCGATAAGCTTACTGGCTATGCTGGAGATACTGAGGGGTAGGCCTGGCGTCGAGAGAGATATCGCCGACGGACTGTACAATCGATTCGTATACATCGTTGTAGAGGTGAGGAGAGAATGAAATTGAATTTCCCATTATAGGTTCGCAACCGTTGTATACTTTGGAATTAATTCGTCGATGTCTTTCTCGCACTGTTTTCGCAGCTTATTTGTACCCTGCCATCCTGGAGTCTGGTCTACATCTCGTACTTGGCGCCGGCTTTCGCGATGACAGGCTTACACTTGGCTTCCTCGTCGACGACCGACTCCACCATGACACCGGCCGACGAGAATCTCGACAGTCTCTGGCGCTACTTGAGCGTCGGCCTCGTCTACCTGCTCTTTCAGCACTTCGTCTGCGTCCTGTTCGTGCGTCTCTGCGCCAGTTCCTGGGCCTTCCTCGCGCTTCTACTCTCGGGCGTCACTATCGGCGAGACAACACTCGCGGCCGGCCTCACTCTTCATCTGGGAAATCTGTATCCCTGGTACGGCTGGGCGAGTCCACTGCGATGGGCGTTCGCCCAGCTTTTGCCATCGCTACACAGCGTCGAGGTTATGGCCAGACTGAAGAACTGCAAGGCTAAGCAGATACAGCGGCAGGATATCATCACGCAAAGTGCCTGTGAGACTCCGGACGGTGAGCTTGCGCTGAGGGAAATCGCCCTGGACGACATAGTTGGAATTGTGCAAGACTCGTGGCTGTTGGGCTGTTTGGGAATTGTGTTGCTGGCTGTCGTCGTGGCATTTCTCCTCGTCAGACATTCGCCGGCGAAGAGCTCGCTCAGGAGTATGCCCAACAAGCCGTAATTAATTGGAACTTTAAAGAAACTCCGCTGTAGAAAATACGAATTAAAGAAGTTCGAGTAGGACTTTGAGAAGAATTGTGAAATTACTCGAAATCTCGTGCGAAGTAATTATCTTGTGCAAATGCCATATGAGATAGCATATGACAAACAAGTTAAATTCTCATGTGATTTTCAAGTGACATTCAATTAAGATTTTAACGCGAATCTCTTGTTCGCACAGAATCTTGGATAGAATCGTATTTTTCATATAACTGTTGATCATTTTCAGTATAGGACTGTATAAACACTGTAACTTTTACGAAGAACTGTGTACTCGTAGATAGCACTGATTTATTAACCAGCCAATGAGGTTTAAGTGTCGTGAAAGTGGTATAATTTACGCATACGCTGATGTACTGAATTTTTATAGTATTCACGAGATGTATGTGTAGTGTATGCATAATGAAAAGACAATTAATTATATTGAGGCAAAATGAATTTCTGTTAATTTTGTTTCAACGTGCAATAGCAACTGTTACTCACCTCATTATTATACCCAGTGCAATTACTAGATAACGTGCAATTTCTATTGCAATATTTTTTCTCCTTCTCAATTTATATAGCAAAGGTCGATTGCGGTGCCATTCCGTAGCAATTTTGTATTAACAATATCTTTTTTTATGATATAGAGATGCATGTATTTCTACAATTTTAAAACTGCTCCAGAGACATGGTATTAAAACTGTAGTTTAAGTAAAAAAGAAGAACATTCTAGTAACTGAAAATAATACCTCACTTGGGGGAATAGATAATTTATCCTCTGCGAAATTTATCCTCTGTTAAATATACAGAGATTTTTCTCATCGATTCTATCTAAATTAGAACATTGAAATCGACGAGAGTCTTTGTAAACGCAAAAAGTACTATAAATGCAAATTTCAACAAATAAATTGGAACATTAACAAAGCTCTATTTTAGCTCTCTATGGAGCGGGTATAATTTTTTGTAACAATTGTCTAGAGGGTGGCATTTCAAAAGACTGTACCTATAGGCACCACTGTTAGTTCGATGTTTTGTTGATTGAATTTTCAAAATGGAATAAATGCTTTTTTCCCCTTGTTTTTATTGAAAAAGTTTGTAAGCTCTGATAAACTGTCTGTACGATGTATAAAAAATAAATGTTTTTTTTTAATTTGCTGCTGATTTTACTTTACCGCTAGGTTGAAAATTTGTAATTTTGTATCACGTGGCATAAAAACGTGGCATAAAATGTTAAGTTTCTATATTAAACTTTTTTAATATAATTTTTCGTAGTTTCGGTAATATATAATGTTTACCTACAGCCAAAAGATTTTTATTTTATAAAAACGTAGCTCCGTAGCGACGCAGTTTTATTATGCCATCCTTCTGACATCGCTTACACAGATAGAATATTAATTTAAAACTACATTACTATGGTAAAGGCGTAACGATGTACTTATATTTGCACATGAAAAGCTACAACGAAATACTAATGAATTATGTACATGCTTGTTCCTTTATAATGAATCATTAGTCATAATAAATTTCCGCTAAGGTAATAGACATTATACTTTTGTTTATTATTACAGGAAAAACTATGTAAATAATTTATCAGGTAAACCTTACAGACACAGGGAATAAACGCTTTTATCATAGTGGTCGTTTTATCGCAAATTTTATGTACTTTTTGTGTAAAAAAAAAACAAGAATTTTTCGCAAAATTTGTCGAAAATTTGCGAATCACACACAAAACTGTGAAACACTCAATTGTGTGAGTTTGTGAACGAATTATTTATTAATTGCGATATTTTGTCTGTGTACTCATTTTAAATTAAGTATATTTAAATTAGTTTAAGTTCTGCAATACAAGTACAATCTAAGAGAAGATTTTTTTTATTATAATTTATAATATTAAAGTATATTTTCTAAGCAAATATAAAATGTTTTCTTTCAGAAAAGAATGTGTGTACTGTACTAAATCAATATATACATTCTAAACTTGTAAAAAAGATTAGACATAGTTTCTGAAAAAAATTATATATAGATGTATTAAGCCAAACATTAATAAACTTGTTTCATTTTTTTACCATCTTGACTTCTAAATGATAATAAATCCATAATTGATGAAATTCGTATTTACATAATAAAACAAATTGAATTTGATTCGTATCAAAGATTGCAGGAAACGAGAAATTTAATAAAAGAAAATGAGTACTCTTCTACTAACAATTACAACTTTAACGGATTAATTAGCAGCAACATTCTTACTGATGATTATTGTGTAACTAAATAAATTTGCACTTCATTTCATCTTTACGGATCATTAAATTCTTGTATTATAATTAGGAATGTTCAAGAATGAAAATTGAATTTAATTATGTCAGTTTCCAAGCCACAAGTGGATGCGAAATCCCACGAACAGTACATTCACATGTATGTAATTAGATGCAGCCATCAGTCAAGCATGTCATTTTATTAATCTGCCAAGCATGTATTATACACACACACGAAGCTTTTCTTACGCGAGGTGATTGCTTGATCAAAGGAGAAATAAATATTCCAATAATTCCAAAATTTGACAGAAACGTGGAAAAACCAAGTAATTATTAAAGTAGTCGAAAGTCATTAAAACAAAAAAAGCTATTTTTCATTTTAATCATAATAATGTTAAACATTCGTAGAAATAATCCTTATCTGAAGCTATATTTCAGCGAAAAACTTCGTCGCTCGCGGAGCAAAAAGCGTCGGCGTATTTAATCAACTAAACAGCCAGTCGCGAAAAAACTAACTGAATGAAAAAAGAAAAGCGAGCACGGCGCAAAGAGCGCGTCAAAGTGAATGAAAGGCCAAACTATACATCTACAATGCACTTTCCTTCTCCTCGGCCACTTAGCAAACAGCCTACGTACTAAAAGAAAGATCGCAACGTTTTTGGTCCGTCGTCGTCGCCTCGTCCCGCTGCACACTGCAGAAAAACAGAGCTCTGCACGTATAGCAAAAACGATAGAGAGAGAGAGAGAGAGAGAAGGAGCGAGGGAGACAGAAGAAATCAATGAGTGCAGAGAGAGAGAGAGAGAGAGAGAAGCGAATCGACGCAGTCATCGAAGAGCATGAGTGGTAGGCAGAAGCCCGACACATTACACATGAATGAAACAAAACTCATTGCCGTCAGTGTGTACTATTGTATACACGCGATTGCGAAACACCCGCGTAGGCAGTAATATCGACGATAATACCGAGAGATGCCTACGATATACGCACGCACACACACACACACACACACACACATAAGTAGAAAAACTCATATAATATATATCCTGCTCGTTCATGCATCATGCAGGCACACTTGAATGAATCATCATCAATCGTAAGTCACCTGTTTGAATCACACGCCGCGGCGCTCTCAGCCGATATACCACAAGTAACATAATCACACTCATGCACACACATGTATATCGAGCGTAGATATGTCCCTGAGAAGTTACGATGCCTGGAATATCATTCCGTTCTCCCCACCCCAGTCGCGCGTTTCCTCCATTTCCAAATATGAAATATATCGCGTATAGTCCGTACCATTCATTCATCCGCTTCGGGGAAAACTAGTGACTGGCTCGTTCCATGCAGGTCTATATATATATATATATATATAACACTTGCGCTCGCCTGCGCGCGCGTTCGACTAATGCTTGAATAATCCTTTTAGAGCGTGCAGTTTTCAGAGCGCGCGCATTTTTCCTTCCGAGTATGGGTGTGTATCGCACCACAGTCCACACAGACCCTGCACACACACGTAAAGTAGAAATACTCTATACAAATATAGAGCGCGTATATACACACACAGGCATACGAAGTAGTGGAATATGTATGGCTGCGTTTTCTTCGGGTGAAGGTAAAAGGAAATAAGTAAGCGAGACGGACGCGGTGTTTAGCCGAGAAAAGAGAAAGAGAGAGAGAGAGAGGAGAGCAGCTCTATAGTATACGGGCTGTGTATATAGGAGGGAAAGAGAGGGAGATGTTCGCGGTAGTATCGAGTAGGCGCAGATACGTACGGCCCTGAATCGTGCCAGGTCATCTTTTGACTTCCCTCCTCTCTTCCCTATCACTCTCTCTCTCTCTCTCTCTCGCTCTTCCTCTCTCCTCTCTCGCCCTCGTTACTTGCCCTCTCTTTCCTCTCTGTATCCCTCTACCACTCCGAGTTCGGACTTCGGAGTTCCGACCCATGCATGCACACCAACGCACACACACACACACACACACACACACACATGGAGACCCCGCAGATTACAGAAGCAGGTATACGTTTCATCCACATACACACACACAGATCGAGCGATCGGTGTACTTCCTTAGTTCCTTCCATTCGGATGCCTATACCTACATATACATGGATATACATATATACACCACACAACGTGTCGTTCTTATATACATACACTTGCTCGTTCACGCATACTATTATATGCACGTCAGAGTGCTACGAGAGCCAGTGCAACGTTTTTTTCGCTCAAGTTTCCTGCGCCCGCAGAGAGAGAGAGAGAGGGAGAGAGTCCGACGAGTTCCACTGTATATCAGTTTCTTTGATTCAGCCATTCAATGCTTGCATATGTAATACACATGAGAGAGGACATAGAGGAGGAAGAGAGGTTCTGCATCCCGCTGCTCCAGTGCTATCGCGCATTCTTTCGCTCTTTATAAAATAAAAAAAAAAACAGAACGTAAGGCGTGTGCGTATACTCATATGCACACTTGAGATGATGATGATGATCCCTCTGTGCGATGTCTTCGCGGTATGTCGTTACGTGCGTGTATCCGTTTCTTTCATTCGCTCTCTCACACGTATTACTATTGCGTATTCCCATCATCGACTCTCTAATTATATTTAAATACCCCTGGTAATGACACGCGCGCCCAGCGTAAATATATTTATCACTCGCTCTATCGTTCTATAGCTACTACAAATCCTCCCTCGTATAAGTACCAAATTTTTTGCCAGATCTCCCTTTATCTGCTAAATACTATATACCACACACACACACGCACATGCAAATACACACAACGTCCCACAATTATCAGTTTCTTTCATATATTTAATTCCACTCGCTCACACATTCAAACACGCGAACGCCGACAAACGACAACGACGTTACGACGTATTATCCACTCCCACGCACACCAACACACTTGCACTTTCGCACTCGCTATCGGTTTCTTTCATGCGCACACAAGCTTACACACAGCGCTTACATTTACACCCACGCTCCTTTACCCCCTACACACACACACACACACACACACACAGACGCGGACAGACCCGACCCAGGGCGGTACACTATCAGTTCCTTTCATTCTACAACTCTCACACCCACACTCGCCCACCCTTTCCGTCTCTCATGACTGCATCCCCTGTCTTTCTTTCATACGTCCGCATACACACAGGCACGTATACACGCAGCACACAAAAACGTACACGGACATAGCTCTAGGCACGGAGAGGCGGCAGAACCGAACCATTTACAGGCAGTACTCCTCTTCTCCTCCTCTCCAGTTTCACTGGAATTTCCCCCTCTCCCGCACACACGTACGTGCACACAGCGAAACGGAGGCGAAGGAAGGACGCTTCCACTCTTCAACGCGCGCTATACGGACTCTCTCTCTCTCTCTCTCTATGCCTGCAGCGCGGCAGCTAACCTCCCCCTCCTCGGGCGCTTTAATGAAAAGAGCTTTTGTCAATGAAGTGACGTCAGCCACCCGTCCGATTGGCTCGTCCCACCGACCACCACGTGATCCCCGACCAATACCCAACGATCCTCTGCTACATTCGCCCATACACTCTTGGTTATACTATCGCCAATACGCTGCCACACGGACATACACAACACTGGCTCTCGCCTACGCGCGCGCGGGGACCCCTCGCCGTGCAGTATTTTGCGCGCGGCTGCGCGCCTCTTCTTCCTATACATAATATACGCAAACCTGTGTGTCTGCCTGTGTGTGTATGTGTGTACCTCTCTGCTCAACGCACTCATGAACGAGTGGTTTAAAATGGCCCAATCCTAACGTTCTTTTTCCTTTTAAAAAACACCGCTCGGTTTTTGGCGCCTCGTGCGCGCGAAATCACTCGACGAGTGCATATACATAGAGTTGAAATTAATGCACGATTGCACTGCTCCACGGTTCGTATACACTTACATTGCTCGTGCAAATATAATAATACACATATTTTGTGCGATACATACGAAAAGTGCGCGCGCGACAAAAGGCGTGGCTCGTTGGCGTATAATATAATACGCACGCTACCCGCGAGAGTGGAATCGAACATCTTCCCTCTCGCTCTGCCTTTCAACGTACCAATTATATATGTATATACGCTCAGCCTCTCTCTCTCTCTCTCTCTCTCTCTCACACTCGGTGGCTCTTTCGTTGAGGAAGTCGCGAAAGAGACAGAGACAGAACCCACGCGCTCATACATATATATATAGCTATATACGATGAGGCATGCCTACACACAGAGCGCGGCAGCGCGAGGATATAGTGGGAGAGACCGAGAACCATGTATATATGTATAATCGTCGACTATAGGAAGAGAGAGAGAGAGAGAGCGAGCTGCGAGCACAGCAGAGGCTCGGCGCAGAGTGTCGGAGTCGTGCAGCGCGCGCGCGACACACACGGAACACTGTATATCTCGGAGCGGAGCCTAGCGTACAGCTGCAGCAGCGAGAGACACACGCTGCAGAGATAAAGAACTCTTATACTCGTAGGAGAAAGATCTGCTCTCTAGTGGAGTTTGTATATTTATCGGTGGACGCGGAGCACGTTGTCTCTTGCGCTACTTTGCTGCAGCGCGAATTTTCCGACTCTGCTGTACTCCGAGGTATATATATATGCATATATAGTGTCTGCGAGTAGTGTCTTATGTGCCATAAGGGGGAACTGCTGCTGCGAGTTTTGTACACACAGTGATCGTATATGTGCGATAACTTGTGCTGCTCCGTGCATATACATGTATATATGTATATACATATAGAGAGAGAGAGAGGAAGAGTAAGACGAACCCGCGCGCGGACTGCAGGAGAAGAAGAGTCCAAAAGGGAAAAACGAGAGTGGGAGGTTATAGTGTAAGGTAGCTGAGCTGCTCCGCAGAGCAGACTCGCGGAGTACAGAGAGTGCGCGCACCCTAGAGAGATTCATCACACAGTGCAGTGTGTGTATACGTATATATATACATAACGCCGATGAATGAAAGCGAAGATTGACGGATCCGTGGACTGTCATATACACAACGTTGTGCACCTGCTCATAGTAGAGGATACCGGAACACCATCCGGTTTTTTTACGTTTTTAATCTTTTTTTTCCCCTCTTTTAAATAACCTCGAATTTTAACTTTTCGTCGTTTTTCGTTCTTTTTATCTTTTATCAACGCGACTGTCCTCTCAGCACTGTGCGTGCGAATATACCTATATATATATATATATCTTGTCGAGGAGAGCTGGAGAGAGAAAGAAACAGAGAGAAAGAGAGAGAGGACAGAGAGCGAGAGCGAGAGGGAGAGCTGAGAGAGGATCGATACAACGCACACAGAGAGAGCGAGAGAGAGGGAGAGAGAGAGCTGAGAGTGGTAGCGCGCGCGTGTTGGTGCTCCTCAGAGGGACGGTCGGAGAGTCGGAGCACTCGGAGCACACGGAGCGCGCGCACACACAGTCAGAGGAGGAGCAGCAGCGCAGAGCAGAGCAGAGCAGCTCGAGAGCTATGCCAAATTCACGGACGACGACTCTGCGACGACTCCTCGGCCAAACAGCAGCGGACGACAGAAGAAGCTGAAAGAGCCAAGAGTGAAGAGAGAGAGGGAGGGAGAGATACGCATCTCTATACCGCAAGAGTGTACGTGCGCGCGCGCGCGTGTGCGAGTATAAGCAGCAGTGTGCACGAGAGGCTACGGGTGCACGGTGCTCTGCTGCTCAGCTCCTCTCGATGTGTCCGTGTGAGCCGAGTGTAGTGAACGAGCTGGAGGCAACAAAGTGGATGGAGGAGGAGGAGGAGGAAGAAGTAGAAGAAGAAGCCAAAGGACGCGCGTCGTCGTGACTGAAAGCTCCGATACTCTCGCCTAGCCTCTAGACGTGCTGTACGCCTGTATTTACAACCTACACACACACACACACACACATACGGAGTGGACAAAACTTATTACGTTCGTTGTAATAGGTATAATAAGCTCGTGGCTGTTTGTTGTATAATTATATTAGACTGCAGCGGTGCGCAGCGCGGGACATACTTAAACCGCGTGCAGAACGAGCAACTTGTTCGGTTAAAATCAGTGAAAATAGTAGGATATACAGTAGATAGATAAGAATATGCCGGCGGGCGAAGGTGATCAGCACCAGGTGCAGAGGATGAACGAGGATCAGGAGGACGAGGGTCTGGTGAACAGCGAGTGGCTGTTCCGGGAGCTGCGGTGCAGATCGCGACTCCTAGTGCTGGACTGTCGGGCCGGAGCCGATTACGCCGACAGTCACGTCAGGGGCTCGGTCGCACTGGCCATACCCAGTATAATGCTTAGGCGACTCGCCGCGGGCAAGGTGGAGCTGTTGAACACGATCAAGTGTCTCGAGCTTAGATCGAGGGTTGAGGCTTTGTTGGGCGCTCCTGCTGATCAGCAGCAGGATAAGAGGGGCACCTTCGTACTCGTGGGCGATTCCACTGAACCTGCTGGCCATCAGGGTGAGACCATTCATGTGCTCGCCAGGAGACTCAAGAGTTCCGGTGGATGCGTCGCTACCTTGGAAGGTGAGTTCGACGCGACTTTGCTTTTTTTGCTCTTTCCTTTTTTTTTTCTGATGACTATATACCTATACATATAACGAATTTGAGAATGCGCGCAAGTATAAGATAATCCTTATCGCGTATCTTGCTGCAATAGGAGCGAGTGGTTTGGATGTAAAAAAAACATGGTCAAGACGATGATGTGCACACTCAGAACTGTTGAATAATCTCACGCGTGATTTTTGTTTAGAATCGTATTGAGGGGTGTACTTATCGTATTATACGCGCACGTCTACTAATGTTTGGATAGGTTGATTATGATTTTCCAGAATTCGAAGATGTTGGCCTTAGCCAGTAGATAAACGAACCCAACACTGATATTGATTTCGGTTGCACTACATAGTTACTATTGAACACGAAATCCAATTGTCCTGAGTAAATTAATATAATACAATTCCATTTATTAATAGCTCCTTCCATACCGTATTTCCAACTTTTTTTTTGTACGGATCGATTGTTATTGTTGCACACGTGAATCTTTGGTCAGTGCACATGGTCTAAGTTAAAAAATAGATTCGGATAACGGAGACTCGCATTTATTTGTAGAAAAATGTGCATCCACACGCTTTACTTCGTAAAATAACGCAATGAAATTGTTTTTTCGAAGAATTCTTCTCACGGAAAAATTAATTGAACTGCAGGTAACGAACTAAACCCTAGCATTTCATAGATTGGTATCGATTTTCTTTTTTTTTTATTTTATAGTAGTTTGATTTGATTCTTTTTATTGCATCGACGCTTTCAAAGATACAATAAGGTTTGGTAAAGAACTTGATGTAATTTTCACTTACTGGTATAATGATTTTTCTTAAATCAATGCAGGTGTTTTATTATTAGATATAACTCTAAACATAGTTATACATATAAATGATTAAATCCTTAATTATTAAGATATTTTTATAAATCACAATATCACATTCCTATAAGTCAAATATTTCTTATAATACCTAATAGTTAAATAAGAAATTGATGGTAAAAGTAACCGATCATACCTAATTTAAGTTACGAGAAAAAAGAATCTTTACAAATTTTTATAGTTCCAATTCTAGTTCTTTCGTAATATATATATATA
>UELV01014930.1:5725-22310 GCA_900490015.1 Megastigmus stigmatizans | reverse complement strand
TCTCTCTCTCTCTCTCTCTCTCTCTCTCTCTCT
The DNA here is from genome assembly GCA_900490015.1 of Megastigmus stigmatizans. Classification (NCBI taxonomy): domain Eukaryota; kingdom Metazoa; phylum Arthropoda; class Insecta; order Hymenoptera; family Megastigmidae; genus Megastigmus; species Megastigmus stigmatizans. The sequence continues at coordinate 22,277 of UELV01014930.1, read as the reverse complement.
CTCTCTCTCTCTCTCTCTCTCTCTCTCTCTCTCTCTCTCTCTCGGCAAAGATTTTCCGGCTTTTGAAGCTTGTTGACGCGAGCGCTTCCTTTTTCTCAGAAAGGGATCCGCTTTAAATCTCAAAAGATATGGCGGACACGCTGTTTACTCGGAGTTGCACGAGAAAAAAAAATCCCGACTGTATAGGTGAATCGGCCATTAGGTTGGAATGGGAAGGACCTACTTTCGGTGCAATAAATATGAAGGGGTTGACGGGGAAGGAGGGAGAGAGGGAAACTGCGAATTTACAAGTCCTATACGCGTCGATTTTTGCTTACAGGGTCAGTAAATCCGGGCGCTAGTATGTTAACGCGCGCAAAAATTTGACTCGCCAGCTATCTCTCTTGCACTCTAACGATTTATACTTGTTTTGAATATTTCTCTGTACTTGCAGTCATGATCAAAAAGTTCAAATAGCTTCCTTAAAATGCTTTTGTTGAAAACTTAGTGGCTATTGCTGTAGTTTTGTAGAAAGCGCATACAGCAACTTTTTAAATATTATCGTCGAAAGCTGGAATTTATCTTTTTCCGTTTCAATTTCCTTTTCCTTTTCAAAATGTACTTTAGATAATTTCAACGAAGATTATTGTATATAATTTATGAGGAAATTAATTATATTTTGCCTCTAATTAATTTTTAACGTGTTGAAACTTTCCAGAACGCTCTTTGAAATTGTGTATGACATAAAACAGCATTAAATATTAGCTTGTACCATTATTAGGTATAAAACAATTTTCAAGTTCAATCAAATAATAATAATCAATTATAAACACGAAAATTTTTTTTTTTTATCTCTTGCACTAATAAGTTATTAAATACATATCGTTAGTATTTTTTTTAAATTCTCAAAAACTAATTGTGTGCTCTATAATAACAAAAGTAGTATTTCATTAACTTATAATAATTAACATATTTCTTACAAATTTAATATAAAGTCGAAGCTAAATTTATGATCCAAGTTCATTATTAATTACTTTTTAATTTTAATCGTACATCTCACTTTTTTCATCGAATAATTTTCAAGCGTAAAGTTATACGAAAAGTTCACGTTAGTTTTGTGCAAATGTTTAAGCTTTAATAATTGTCCTAAAATTAATTTATACAGAATATATGTAGAAGCAGCTTCAAAATGACCTCGTTGAAACTGCTAGCTACTATGACGTAATCCTTGTAAACATCAAAGGTCTGATCTATGCCATCCAAAATTTATATTCATCTAAGCATGTTTCACTCGGAACTAATATTGCTCCTGAATCGCTATTAAGCTAATATTAAACATATCAGATATTTGCTATTAACTATTCATACTAACAAAATTTATCATTTTGTAACAAAATATCTAACGCATTTAATTGAAAATTCAAATTCTCTATCTTCGACTTTTGCATACTAATAATCAATCCACCCATATTTTAATCAAAATAATATTTTCTACCAAAAGCCATCTAAAAAAAAAATACGAAAACAATGTGATCGATCGGAATATTTAAAGCAAAGCCCTTTTTCAAAGGAGCTCGTTCGATGCAGGACGTAGACTCGTTAATAACGGCACGATAGAGCTACGTGTGCGTGCAAAGCAAAAAGGATTTTCCGAAAGGCAAGCAAACAAGCACAGCGGGGCAGGCATATAGAGAGAGAGAGAGAAAGCGAGAGAGAGAGAACAATCGAAAGACTCCTGCAGCGTGGAAAATAGCGAAGGAGAAAGACAGAGAGAGAGAGTGTGTGTGTGTAAGAACGGCGCCACTCGTAAAAGCCAAGTTTATTGTACTTACCTAGTCGTCAGTTCAATTGAGAAAAATACGTATTCCCCTTTATCAAACATTCCCAGATCCTCGGCGGCCAGCAGTATCTCCCGTATCGTCGTCGCGTTAGCGCACATCACCACAACTGAAACAGAAAACAAGAAGAGCCGCAGCCACTTGGTAACGAGTCAAAAAAAAGAAGTATCCTTATTATTGGTGCAGTGTATACATGCCTCGCGGGCGAAAACAAAACTTTCGTATATATACACACTGCACACAGTCTGTAATCTTGGAACAGTCGGAATTTCAATCGGGAGACTTCACTTTAAAACCAGAATTTATTCGACGGAATTTCGTTTGTGGGTCTTAGCGCGCGGAAAATTTTTTATCGCCAAAAGTTCATAATATTCGTGGCCGCTACTGCTGCAGCAGCCTTTCGCTCATGCTTGCAGACTGTATGAGCGAGCGAAATATGATTTGCAGTGGCATTCCTAAATTTATGCTGATTTGCAAGATGGTGACATGGGCTATTATTCGAATAAATGCTTTAAGGACGTTCACGGAAAAATCAATTATAGACTAATTTTCTTGAAATTGAACATAAACGTTCTCTATGATCTGCTTTATGCATAGCCATTTTTCAAAATAGGGGTACCGGACCTAAATTTTGACATATCGAAGTCAGAAGTTGCGGCTTTTAACACAGTATTCCTATACTGAGCCGTTTTTACACGATGTTTTTTAAACTTTGCATTGTCAATTATAGACAGATTTTTACCAAAAACTAGTATGTCATACTAGACTTAAAAAGGAATAGATACACATAAAAATTATCAGGGCTTGCGGTACCAATTTCAAAGATACTGCAATTCAAAGATATGTTATAATGTTACAAGTATATCTATATTATGATACAGTCTGTACAAAAGTATACGATGCACTACGTTTTTTTTATATTCATATGAATTTTACGCTTTTTATTATTATTTTACTATTTTGTGGTACATAATTAATAGATTTTATTAACAACCATGCAATTTAACGATGACTTGTAAAGTGAATCAAACTTTTTGGTCGTACGGCTCCGTAAACGTCCTTAATTCGACGTCCGCGAAACATAAAATCTCCGCGGAACAGGGCTTGTAAGTCTGACAGTCTCGAGGCAATCGTTTCACTTTGTCAATGGAATAAAAAAGATTTCATCCGCATATAACAATATTTCCATCAACATTTGTTCATCCTTCGGCCAAAGCCATAGGTCTATTAAAAATCATCCGCGCGTATTTTTAATAAAAACCCCATTCGCTGCGGCATATCCCTTCGTGCCCTACACTGCTCGAAAAGTTTCCAATATTTTCTTCCTCTCAAAAAGTGGCGTGAATCGAAACTAATAAGCACAGAATCTCTCCCCGGGATCGCAGGGGCACGCGTGCAAAGGCAGAACCAATGAGCCGGAGCAAGCGAAGAAAGCACAGTATAGAGAGCGAGAGAGATATAGAAAAAAAAAAGATCTACTCGGAAAATTCGAGGCACGCAAGTCGTCCTGGGTGCCGTACATCACTGATTGGACAGGGTGTTAAATTAAAATAGCAGCGGAGGCGGCGGCCGGTAAGCGCCACCAGAGCAATTAAGCGAACTTACATTCCCTCGGTATTTCGCAGTGCTCTGCAAGCAGCAGCTCAGCAGCACAACCAACGCGATACGACTGCACGCGGCACTAAACCCGTGTATATACAACAGCCAGTGGCAGCGGTAGCAGCGAGCACAGTAATTCATCAATCATTCGCGCAAACAATGCAAGCCACCGCACTGCATCGCGGAATACCCATCCGACAAGCGTGTGTGTTTCGCCGACAGGAGCCGGTAATCAGCTGCTCCTCTCCCTCTCTCTCTCTCTCTCGAAATGAATTTTCGAAAATACGCAGAACTGCAGGAGAGAAACAAGGAGGCGGCGGCAACGCACGGCGGCGCGGGCGAGGTTAATTTGTAATTCGAGTCGTGTACGGGAGCGGCTGAATCCGCGTGCTTCGCTTTCCCGAGCAGCAGCGCGCGGTTTTCCCTCTATCCACGCGCGCGCGAACCCATACGTCTTTCTCTCTCTCTACCTCTCTCGTTGCCGAGTACCGACGTTCCTGTATACAGGAGGAGTACAGGAGTACAGCTCAGCTCGTCCCACGAGGACGGATGCAATTGCCGTGCTATTTGCAAAGGAGCGAATTCGCCAATCTTATTTCCTGCCGCTGCTGCTGCAGCTGCTCGTCGACGTGTAGTGTGTCTGGGTCTGTGGACGACAAGCCGAAAGCAGTGGCTCCCTTTCACTATGTATATATACGTGCCAAGCCAAGTCGATTTAACATTTACCGTACAGACCATGACAACCCGCTACTTTTTTTCTCATCTTAACTACCAGTGTTATAGGAGATAAAGCCGAGTTTTTTTATTTTGGCTATATTCCAAAATATATAGGAGCTTTGTTTTTCTGTTCGTGCGTGTGAAAGTTTTGAAATCTGGTTGGTCTATATAAACGTAATGGGTAAATTACATGGTAGAGTTGTAACTCATAGACTAATAGTTAAGATTATTTTACCTAGAGTTCTGAAAAAGTGATATACTTGGAGTTAATATAAAGACTAGGAACGTTGCCGTACCATGATCTGCTTTTTCTACTGGGCACATGGTCGCAGTGCAGCCTTTTTTTAATTAACGTTTATCATATTATTTTTAGTTTCTACTATGTGTTAAGTTGAGATGATTTACGTTCTCGTCTACATTATAACTTTTTCAACTCGGTAACCCCTTTTTTTTATTTGTCTTCGTAATTAACTTCCACGTCAAGATATCTCGCAGAGTCGCGCGCGATTAAAGCAGCAACTTTAAAAATGTTTACAGATAAAAATCATTTGATCTCGTACAAGCTGACTGCTTTAAGCATGCGATCTTCAAATCATCGAAAATAATGAATAAATTAACCCCCATAATCAGGAAAACAATATTTGCCATTGATAAGAAACCGGAAATCCGTCCCAAAGCTACAAACAACAATGCGTAATGCCAAACTGTATAAATCTCGCTTACGCACCATAGCTGGAAAATCCCTCCTCGAAAGATATGGAAAAACCCAGGAAACGAGGACTTTGCGTGTGCGTGCGCTCGGAAGGTATATAAGCCGATCCAAACACACACACACACACACACACACACTTTTCTCCCAGGCAAATACTCGCGGGTACGATTAGCTCGTCCGTTTTTTTTTCGTAACAGTCTGCTTGAAAGTTTCACTTCACACAGAGCGGACACTGCACAAGATACGCTACAAGACACCTCATCTCCCACCGCGCGCGTAAAAGGAATTTCGCCTCGATTTTTTCCCCCGCGCTGTAGAATTGAATTTTTCAAGTGCGACGAAGCCGAGAGAGAGAGAGAGAGAGAGTCCATGCGTACAGTAGCTACCATTTACTGCTTATTGTTATGACGTTGCGGTGGTGGTACGCGGAGACGCGACGAAAAGTTGTCTCGCTTACTCTCTGCGGACGGATAATTTTACCAGTCTCGCGCAGTATATACGTCCGAGTTTTCGTTACGCGGCGAGTTGTAGGACGCGCTTGCGACTCTCTCGTCCCCCAGCGCTCCCAAACGGAATTAGTTTCATTGCGCGGTAGCTGCTGCTGTTTCTGCTGCTACTGCTGCTGTTTGAGAATCTGAAAAATTCTCTTACAAAAAACTTTTTTACAACTATGGCTTATATCGTCGAGATTTGTGTCGAGCACCTACGAAGCGACGCTCGTGCCGCGGCTATACTTTAATGAAAGATTTATCAATGAGTATGCTTTGACCCGCCTTGCTGTTTAGACTTTCGTTAGAAAACAGGGTCTTGAATAATTCATCGGGACAGCGCTTTTAATGCATATAGAACGTAGCAATGATCTTGGACGTATTTAGATTCCTTTGAATTGCATTTGAAATATTCAATTGTTGCGTTGGCCAAACGATAATACGAAAAAAAAAGAAGAAAAAAATAATAAATACTGAGTCAATATACGGTTTCGCGATTTTCGAGAAAATTAAACTCTATAAACTTTATACGTTTGCGAATTGATCCCCAAATAAATCAAAACATAAGAAATCATCAGTTTAGTGTATCTGCAATATATACAATAACAAGATCATTTCTATCCTAGTTTACGAGACTGTTTCCCCTGTACTATCATGCAATCGTCAATATATCCGAAAATAGGTGAGAAATTCCTTTCTGTCTCTCTATCTTTTGATTCATAGCACCAAAGACATCGAGAGTGCAGCGTGCAGAATTGGTATTCCATCGAGCTCGACCATAGCGAATCATTGTGGCGCAGTGATCATAAAAAATATATTACGAGTAGCGAATGAAAAAGGGCCGCGTACGTGAGGTGCTAATGAAAACTCTTCTTTCCTCCCCCTTCTCCCTCACTCTTTCTCTATCTCTCGCTTGAAGGAAAAAAATCAAAAAGAAAAGACTCGAGGTACTAGAATCTAACGTATATACGGCAGCACGCGCCAAAGGCAACACACACACACACACACACACACACACGTTCACAACTTTATATGATCGCAGTGCGCACGGAATATAAGTGTCAACGTGCAATCCGCTTATAGCAGCAGCAGCAGCAGATAGTCTCGCGACTCTCCAAATATTTATAAAGAAGTGTGCAGCAGCATCGGCCACCTCGTAAAAAAAAAAGGCACGCGCGTAAACGCAGGTCGTAAACGCGATCCGCGTGTCGCGCTCGTATAATTGACATCGAAATAACCAAGAGAGAGAGGAAAAGGGATAGATAGATAGATGGATATGATAGATCTTCATTTCAATTCTTTGGTCTAGTGTAGCCGTAACTAATACAAAAAAAAATCTTAAGCTCAAATCCGTCTGTTGAATAGATACAAATTTTAAAAGTTAAAAAATAATTAAAATGTACAAAAATAAAAATATACGCAGTAACAAAACGGAAAAAAAAATCTTAGAAATAAGTAAATAAGTTAGATTACGAAAAAATACAACGACATTGCGCATACATAGTCCATTCAATACATAAAATATTTCATTTTACAAGTTAATTAAAATTGGCATTATTCGATAGAATAAATCTTAATAAACATCTGATTAAAATTTCTCCTTATTATACACCTTAAAAAATTATAAAAGAGAGAGAAAGAGAGAGAGTACTGATAGGTATCTAACCTGTCACTATAACACAATGGCCGTAACTCGATCTAATTTCACCCCACGTATGTGAAAGCTCGCTTTTCTCTTTTCATCTATATACACGTATTATACAGAACGAAGAAGGATAATGGGCAGGCCGGCTTATAACTTTAGGCATTTCGGTGTGTAGATATCGACCCCTGAGCCCCGCGAGAGTGCGGAAAATTACGGGGGAGCTATGGGCGCGTCGTGCATGCGACTCGAGTCCCTATATATACTCCGTTCCGAAGAGAATCCAGCCATCCACCCATCATCTCGTCTTAAATGATGGATTTTCGCGCGCGAGTTCATACCCGAGCCTCTCTCTCTCTCTCTCTCTCTCTCTCTCTCTCTCTGTGTGTGTATGCGTGTGTGTGTGGGTGTGTGACTGCACAGTTTTTTCGAGAGAAGTGTTGATCGCAGAAGGATTTGAACTTCGCTGACGCGTGCTGAGCTCGGGTTGTGGCTTTTTGGGAGATATTACTTGGTGAGAGCGGATTCGAAGCTTTGAAATGCGGCTATTGTCACCTATGGATAAGCGTGAAAAATGCGAGCTTCATAATTCAAGTCACATCGACAGAGAGCGGATTGATGCGGCACCCAATATATATATGTGTGTGTATATAATGTACCGCAATACGTCGTCTGACTAAACTCTGATGTTTCTACTCGTTACACTCACATACACATTAGACCGCGTTACTTTTATGTCATGATTTACTTATTAGTAGAAAAAATACTTCTCGTAGGATTAAAATACATTATCTATCCATAGAACGATTTCAATTTATCGATAGAAATACAGCTGTATAACATGGCAGTTATTTCTGTATTCATGTAGCGGTTCAATGAATGTCAAACAGCCGCTCAATTTATCAAAAAAACACAAGCATAAAAATTCTGTCCGTTTAATCCCGCGCGCCGCAGACAATAATCAAGGCTACGAAAGCGTAAAACCTTTACCGCCACTGCGTATCAGCGACCATTGTGATTTCCTCGACGCGTTCAAACTTTTACCCCGTCATCGTCGTGTATATACGGCTTCATCGTCCGGTAATTTTCCCCTCCCCCCCCCTCCCTCCACGACCCTTTAGTTCTATATTATACACAATATAACGTGCGTCTAATCGATCCTTATTCAATCCCCTCGCAGCTCTCTCAATAAAAGCATTATATCATCTCCATCTAATCCTCTTATACATCATCTCCGCTTTCTGCCCCGAACAACTTAAACCGCGCGAAAGATGAAGAATTCTTTTCGTGTAAGGGCTGGTCGAGTGATCCCTCAGTTTCTCCCGTTTTTTTTATCATTTAGATTACACGTATAGCGTTTCTACATTTTGCCTATGGATTTTGATAAATGGTAGGCGCTAAACAAGGGGAAACTATTTCGAACGCTTGAAATTTCTCTCCTTTTGACGGATGATTTCAATCGCGGGCAATGCTTGTATTTTTAGTCCATCGCTCGCGGCCTCCAACATTTTGATCGATCTTTATCTAAAATCGCTCGCTTTACAACTATCGGCGGGACTAGAATCGATCGTAGTAAAAACACACATTTTACTCATATTCATTCAAAGCTACAGCTGCAACTTTGGTATACAAGGACGCGTTCCGTAAAAGAAAAAAAAACAAGCAAATCTGCTGAGCAGCATTCGGAGCATCAATAACAGGCGGAACGTCAGCTTAATGGAACAGCCATCATCGCGTATATCCGACAGTGCACGAGAACGACTTCCGTCTCGTCGACAAAAGTGCACAGTTCGAGGAGCAGCAGCGGCAACGGAAAAGAAAGCAAAAAAGTGAAGAAAACGACGGAGGCAGATGGAAAAACCCGTCCTTATAACGCTCCCTTGTGCCCCGTGAGCGCACACAGAGAGTGAGAGAGAGAGAGAGAGAGAGAGAGAGAGAAACCAACACAATGACGGAAATAACTGTGGGCGCACGCTCAGCACCGGCGCGGTTTTGAATAATTCAGAGGGCGCCTCGTCATTCCCCGCCGAGATATATATCCGATCGACACGGCGCAATATTATCGCTCCGACCGTTATATACGCGGCGCGGCCAACGAATATGAATCCAATGCTGCCGGTGTCTATATATACGTGTGTGTGTACGCTTGACCGAGTCACAATGACTTGGCGCGCTGGCGCGAGCGGACCGTCCGAAATCCCCCCCCCCCTTCTCTCTCTCTCTCTCTCACTCTCTCTCTCTCTCACTCTCTATCCGCGCGGACGGAAAACACGCTGGCTTCGGTAAAGCCTCGTAATCCCCCGGCGTTTAAGCGTTCCGTCCGCCCCTCTTTCACGCCACGGAGAGATTCCATAAATCGCGCGTGCGCGATCGCGAAATTCCTATTCCCCCTCTTCTAATGTACCCCATCGCTATTGCCTCATCCTTCACACTCTTCTTCTTCTTCTTAAGTATTCTTCTTTTTATCTAGTTGTCCGGGGATCTACGATCCGACGTGGAGGTAGAGGGGAAGGGAAATTCTTTTCTATAGCGTCGGGCGAGAAGTGGCCAGTGTGTATACTAGTTACTGAATTTCAAGAGCCGGGGATTTCAGCCGGTAAATACTTTTTTAAAGAAGCTCCGCAGAAGTAGCTTTGCTCTCTCCTTTGCTTCTTCTTTTCTTTATTTCTACAGGTTCGAGCGCGGCTTTAGGGACTGTGGCGATTCGCTTCTCTTTGTGACTCCCGCACGCTTTTTTTTTGCTTTTTTTTTTCATGTCTCTGGCATCGTTATATTTTCCACGCGATTACCGCGGGAAGTTTTTTTCGGAAAACTTTGAGGGACACATCGTTATAGATATTTATATAATCTAGACTCGAGAGCAAATGTCTCTCGCGCGTGCCCGTAATGAAAGGTAGCGCCTTTTCTTTGGAAAAGTAGGCGGGTAATTATGAGAGCGTTCTTTCTTTTTTTGAGGTTGGAAAACGAGCCAAGCAGGAACGGTACAAAAGTTGAGAGGGAGAAACTTTTCAGCTGCGATCGTTCTCCATAAGCTTGCCGTCCTTATATACTTTGAGTGCGAAGCGCGTCTTGGAGAAATTCTCCGAGTCGCCGCACCGAGGTGAAAGTTTGCGATGAAATCCCCGGGAATTATTAAATATACGTCTCTTGATGAATAAATGTCTACATAGGTATCTTTTTTTAAACACTTTGGGACTTTTCTCGAAAAAAAGAATCGACAAAAATTCGTGGAATTTTGAAAAGCATGAACTATTTCACAAAGTGCTGCGCATTATGAATCTGAAAGAGTGACGTTTAAATTATTTTAAAAATCTTCCATAAAATGACTCGTAAACACTTTCGCTTGCCGCTAATCGTAGTTCCAGATTCTTTGAAAACTTTTATACGTAAATCTCGAGTTAAACTATGCTAGAAGAATTTCAAAATTTCTTTACTAAAGTTTGATAATTCCATAATGTTTCCAGACGCTTTTTGGATCGATAATCAACTGGTATTTTGACCATCATGGCAAAGTAAAGGAAGTACGAAAAGCAATAACAGCAGCAAGCCATCATCGCCAAATACGAGAGAGTCAACGACATAGAGACGGCCACAACAGCTCTAGTTTCGAATTCGCTTGTCTCGTTTCCTCGCTCCTGTCGTTCGTTCCGTTACATAAAAATTCACCTCGACATACCGCGAGAAAAGCAATCCATCAAAAAGTCGAAGAGAAATCACGACGCTATTTCTCTCTGTCTCTCACACATATACATACACACGCTCGCCTGAGCAGATAGAAAAACACGTCGAATAGTCGCTCAACTTTCATTTGTCCGCCACACCTACATGCCCGCGAGACTCTCGCTCTGAGTAATCACAGCGAGCTGCGAATGCATTATATCCGATCGCGCGGACCTTAAGAAGCAACGGAATCGTAGATGTCGGTTGTATAGAGGGTTTCGCTATGCGTGTCGAACGAGACATTTAAATCATTTACTCGTATATCGCACTTTAATAAAAGTTATTGCAGAATAGTTACTTTTCCTTTATTTTAGATTGATTCTTATATAACCGTTCGCGAATCTGTTTTATTCAATATCCGTTTCAATGTAATAAAAATCTGATGAAATCTTTTTTATTTCTCATCGATTACGTATATAGGTAGCGTTCATCTCCTTTTACCATTCCACTTTATGCTACGTCCCACCCACGTCGTAATAAGTGAAATTTAAAGGAATAAAGAAAAGTGGCCGTACGTCAAGCATTTGGTAGTAAGAATCGATAAAGACCCGCTTGTTAAACCAAAAGGCTTACTTTAAGAAGATGTACGATCTACATTCATCTTCCGCTACTTTTCCCACAATTATTTTAAATATTAGCTTTTAGCTAGAGTTGTCTCTCGGCAACTCGCTTAAGACAAATTTTATCAATTTTGAATTAATTAACCCTATAGATTTAAATTAATGAAAACTCATTGACAGTTCAAAGTGCGAACCAATAAATTTTCTCTGCAACTCTAATTTTTTTGCAACTATATATCCACCGAAACTCCACGCTTATAAACATGAAAAAAAAAGTCAGCCTATCCTTTTTACGGACAAAAAAAAAACATATCCACAATCTCGATAAAAATATCAGTGGATCGCGGAGCCAAACAAAGCGAGAAAAGGGGTCCGGATCAGAGAAAGCACGTATAACAGCGATCGGCACTTACTTCTGGCGGACTTGGAGACGAAGTTGAGTAGATTCCGATAGTCTTCCAGTGTCGTGGCCTCCTGATCGAAGCTCTTGTACATGGAGGTCTGATTGAGGGCTGTGAAGACGGCGCCAAGGGTAAAGTGGCACTTGGAATTGCCGCGGCTGCTGATCATCGCGTGGTTGTGATAGAGTAGCGCTGCCACCTTCCATCCGAAGCCATGTAGTATGTGCTGTAGAGCCTCGCCCACGAGACTGTGCGAGCCCATCATGCGCGTCAGGGTCGGGAAGTGGTTGTCCTTGTGGCGGAAGGCGTCGGCTTGGCCACCGGCCGTTAGAACCGGAATGCCCCAGGGTCCGGCGTAACGGGCCACCGGTGCCAGGACGTACTCGCAAACTGGGCCCAGGAACGCGTCTAAAGGTCCGCGTTTATCCATCGGACACGAGGGTTCAATGTTAGTGAGGGGATGTTATTGCTATACGTTTCGATCGGTTCGACTGTAACCTCTAAATTTTAATTTGAAAAGAATCACCTGTCGATGCACGATCAAAGGTGATTTTAATTTCTTCAAATTTAGATTGAACAGTCGCCTTTGGATAGAAACGACTGTTACTACTTAGTTGGGGAATCAGTTTTCAAAGATATTTCCTAGCTACTGTAATTTTGGTTCTTGATGCTTTTGCGATTGCGAGAGGTGATTTACTGCGTTTTGAGAAAAAAAATGTATGACTGGAATCTATGATTTGAGCGTGTAATTGGTATGTAGCATTAGTTTGCATGTTTCAATGTTGTAAAAAAGAAAAATGGGAAATGAAATAGCTACTATTTCATTTTTTATTGCACCTTTATGCAAATGATTCGTGAGCAGAATAGTACTGCGAAATTACTGTTATTAGAAATCTCGCAATATTACCTGATATAAGTAATTACATGCTGCACAATGACCAATGCATCAAAAACAATGACCTTTACTTTTTATGTCGAGAATATTTAATAGCATTTAATTGTGAAAAAAATTTGTGACTTGGATTCCAGTACCCTTCCTTATTCTTCACTTCTCTTTTAATTTGCATTCAAAACAAATTAAAAAAGATTGCTATATTTTTTTTCGTCGCGCATATCATTATTTTCCCAAGAGGTTTTGCACTATTCACCGGTTTCAATCTAATTCAATATAATTGTTCCGAAAGTACTTACAATAGGAGAAAAGATAGAAATATAAGTACTAAATTCAATCTATTTTCTTTCTGAATGAATCCATAAAATTTAATTTAGATTCAAAAAGTTCGCACAAATACTTTTTTTACTACCCAGATTTCGTACGAATCAAAAGTCGTGTACCTTCAATATTAGCATATTTCAAGTCATGCTGCTAAAGTTTTTCCATGTTAAATAAGTTTTTATGTTTTATAATTTTGTACTTTGGTACATTTCTATACCTAAAGATGGCTTTACCAAACTTTTACATTTGAATCTATGAATTCGCATGAAAGAAAGAAGGGAAGTCGAATAAAAAAATTTCTATTTTAACGCTTGAAAAAGTAATTGTCCTGTTCGATAGAATTAATTTTCTTTCGTCGGAGACAATTGTCTATAATTTTATTTCATAATTCTTAAATTCCGGGAAAAAAATCATTCAACTTTAACTGATTTAATTAAACTACCTTTATTGTAAAACTTGGCTAAACTATAGCATTTAATTAGAAATGTGCCACTAAGAGTTGGAAAACTTTTATTACTTTCTTTTCAATTTTTTTAATTTAAACATGCAATTTGTAACACTTCTTTCGTTTTATTTTATTTGATTTAACGTAAAACTGTAAAATTTTATTTGAATGTATTTATACTAGAATTCGAACAAGGAATCAGGGGTAATTATTTGTATTGGACTGACGTATCATGATTCATTAATTATGTATACACAATGAATGTCAGCATATGTTTCTCCAAATAATATTATCATCAATTCATTGAATAAATATCGGTATAAACAATAGCGATTACAATAATAATTTATCAATAGCATAAACAATAATTCATTGTCTAATGTTACAATTGACTTATTGTAAAACACCAAATAAATCGGAAATTCTCCATAGAAAATAGCAGCGGATGTTCCCGCATACGAGCTTCTTCTCAATAGCTTTCGTAAAAATATACCCTTTATCGTATAAAAATCGACATAAAATAAAAGCCATTTTTCAGCATATATGCGACAAAGATGCTATACATCTTTGGTGCTGAATTCGTTGGATTCTGGAAATTCTTAGCAACCATTTATAATACCACTACATTGTATCAACTACACAAAATGATCATATTATGTAAGAAAATATATAATTTAAAGATTACCAATGACCGAAAATACTTGGGAAAAAAGAAATCGCATAAGAATCAATTCCTCAAAAACCTCAAATAAACCTGTATCTCGCGCATATCAATTTTCTACAGAAATAGAAAGAAAAGGTCACACAATATGTATTAGCGCAGCAGAATTTGACAGCCGCGGCGGACCGTCTTTCTCATCGCTTGGCAGCCTCGATACGACTCGTCGCTCACTTTAGCCGCAAAAAAAACATTGGCTCTCTCCGAATCTCTTCGTTATTTTTTCCTTTCCACACCGCATGAGGTGTAAGCACATAATATCCATATCCCGCCTCGTCAACGTCCTTCGTGTTTCGCGTGCGCGTTCGCTTTTATGCATCGACGAATGCGACTGCTGCGAGAGCTTATACCTATACATGTGCTGCAGCAGACGATATCGACTGATGTAGGTCAGGAAGCTCCGAAGAGCTGGTAAGCCATCGCGCACTCTTCCCCATCACGCGTCGAGAGGATGAAAGAGGAGATGTAAGTAAACGCGCCGCTCAGCTAGTCCGCGCCCGAAATAATTTCAAATATATTCGGCGATCGCTCGAGGAGATGATGGCTTTTCTTTATATCGCCAAGATACTCGCTTGGGCATTTTTGAATAAAAAATGAGTTTTACGTATACGAAAGAGAAAGAGGTGCGTATATTTAGGCGCGGGATGAGCTTCGAGCCAACGAATGGAGGAGAAAAGCGCGGCCTTCAGTTTTATACAGCGCGGATAGCTTTTATTGACTGAATAAGTATTTTTAGCCAGCGAAATTGTAGTGATTCATAATGGATTTTGCTGTCTTTTGAAATGATGGGGTTGTTCCCTTTTAGAGCTTAGCTCGAAAATTATTATATATTCGTTTCGAGAACAGCTATAGTTCTTTAAATTACATACAATCATACCGTGTATATATGCATAACGTATCTATTAAGAAAAATTGCACTAAAATTTCTAATTCTCGTAAAGACGAGTTAATAATAGTCCTTACACACTCGTCTAATTTATCCCCTATATAATTATACCAACGACTTAAAATTAATTATATAGTTTGCTCCAACATGCAATTACCGGCCGCATCGAGTAAAGCTTAAATGACATTAATGAAATAACAATCAATCATGGTAAAGTTTAGACAGCAGCCTTAACGAATAAGCCACCACTTTTCCAGCGCGCCTGCACACGGCAACGTAAATTTACAGGACGTGCGCCGAGGCCGAAAAGTTCGAAAGAGCATGTATATACGCCATAAAAAAAACTAGGATAGCAGTGCGAAAGACCCGTAGCGCACCGCTAGCGCCATTAATCAGGTCTCGGACATTACGGCGGAGCGCGCGGCTCCAACACACCGACACTTACAAACACATTTTGCTCGCATTCTCGATCGATTATATTATATGGTACACGATACAATACACGCGCGCGCGCGATATCGCCGATACATGACGGGCAAAGACTCGACGGGCACACACGCGCGCAAACACGCCAAGAGCGGGATTAAGTAGACACGCTCGCGAGGATTAATTGGGTTTCTATACATTCATATATATATATATATATCGCCACGAAGCTGTATAGTATCAAGTCGGCCGATTGTCGCGACCTCGATAGTTCATATACCTATGTACTTTGTTAGCTCGTCCATGCGAATGATCGATGGTCCGCGCAGCTAAGATGTTTTCCCAAGCTTAGAACACCACGGGCCAACCACCTACTCACACACACACACACACACACACACAGCCACTAGTGCCTATTTGCAATGCAAATGGACTTTTTGGAGGTGCCAGGCGAAGGCGTCCTCTCCTATCTCTCTATCTCTCTATCTCTCTCTCGCTCTATTAGGTTTCCGCTCGAGGGGGCGAGAGTGTGAGAGAGAGAGACTCTACATGGCCGACTTCGCGACGAGTTTAGAGCGCGAGTATGTATACCTGCTTGCACGAGCGTTATAACGCCTTTGATACTGCGCTGGATGTACGTGTGGTATACTCTGCGTACACTCGAGAGGAAATCTCTCTCTCTCTCTCTCTCTCTCCCACTCTCTGAGAGCCAAGGGGCAAAACGAAGTACATCGCCTTTGTAACGACCCGCGTATATCATCATATATATGTATTTATGCGTATATATAACATGGAGATATTTATATTCCAAAAACACAAGTGTGCTTCGTGCTATGTATTTGCCGTGAGTTTTGAGGTATTTGTTTACTCTTGGCGAATGGTCGACGTGTACAGCGGTGATTGCAGAACCTTTTTCAAAGGGTGCATATAAACGATTGAATGTGAATTTTTAACGCAACACTTTATTTTATTAAAGAAATGAAATTGACATTTCCTGGAAATAAAAATGCTTTACAATAATGCCGCTGCTTTTTTCGTGTGCTAAAAAAAGAACAGATAATTACCTACATTAACTTAATCCCTTGATAAGCAAGATGAAAAATTGCGTTATATTTTGGGAAACGAGAATCCCAGTAGAGATGTGTTAACCCAAATGAATATACTCACACCGTGTATTTTACTCGACGAGCTGATAAATTTTTAAT
>UELV01014917.1:3768-23768 GCA_900490015.1 Megastigmus stigmatizans | reverse complement strand
TTTTTTCGGCGTATTTTTTTTGTTCTGGTTTAAAAAGCGGGACTAAACGGCGCTCCATTGAGGTATCGCTTTCCGCGCTACTATTCCCCGTGGGTTGATCATTGTTGATGACGATTTATACGGATGTTGAATTGCGCACACCTTCGCTATGCGCCCGCGCGCGGGGGGACAAATTTATTATTCTTTTTTTTCCGTCCCTATGTCGCGCGTCTTGTCAATGGTATCGCGAGTTATATTTGCCCAGTCTCGCCGTGCTATCGAATTTTGCGAAGGCTCTCTTTCTCTCTGACGTGCTGCTTTTGTTGGTGCACGCGGTTTATCGGATCGGGAGAAAGTTTTGAAAATTCAAACCACCGGTCATTTGAATAATATTGAATGCGACGTGAACAAAAGCGCATAAAACCATATTGTTATAGTTTTAAATGTATATTGTGTGCCTGTGTTACTTTATATGAGCTCGTATATTGAAATTTTGCAGTCACGTAAAGTTATTGTGGTAAATTTCGTTTTGCTTTTCGTGCTGGCTTGAAAATTATTACTTAAAAAAACATTGGATTTTATCATATTGACTGTTTATACACCAAATAAACAACATTTTGCGAATTCTATTTGATGCCATATTTCGATTTCATTCATTTTAATAGAAGTTAATGAAATATGTTTAACACAAAAATATCTTACATTCTCTTTCGAATTTTGTCATCTAAATCGTATCTCCAAACAATGAGATCGGAAGCATTCCTCCGCGCAATTAAACATTTCGCCCAGTCTCACACCCATGCGCAATTAATTAAGCATTCAATAAAGAAATCACGAAGCTGAACGAAAGAAAAAGAAAAAGATCCACTCGCGTTCCACCTTGCGCAGCTCTTCCTCATCATAGCACCTATAGAGTTCGCTGTTAATTGTCGTTCCTGTCATCCTTCCATCGCAGAAAATGTCACTTTTGCTCCTTATCGTCGGCGTCTCTTTCTCTCGCTATTTGACTCACTCATCCTCCCCCATCGTCGTTCTATACGGAAACATTTATACCTTCGCGATAGATGGGGGACTGTGCAGAAAAGCGAGGGAGAAAGAAGAGAGGCGAGAGAGAGAGAGAGAGAGAGAGAGAGGCTGCACATCGTGGAAAGTTTATACGCGCAATTCCGCGTTAATTGGACAGGCTGCTGAAAAATGAATGCTTCACACTTTGTGATAGGCAATATAACGCCGTTACGATTCATAGGGAAAATTGCGCTGAAGATGCGTATATGCACGGGGCTAAGTGCTCTGTGAAATGTATATCTTTTGCAGAATTAATAGCGAATGCGAAAATTTGTTTACTTCGTTGTCAATTGTAGAATATAAATATTCAAATTTTTCATGCTCGACTACAATTATATTAATGGAATATTTGAATAAAATTGAAAAATAATATATGTATATAAAAATAAATAAATGAACGATATATTTTTAGATGTCTAAAAGAAGAGAGTGAGATAAGAGATAACCCGTAGCGATTAGTATATGGAACGATCCATGTAGATAAGCATGCAAGCCTACCTCGATGCAGCCATCGCCTTTCAGACGCACCGTCCCGTGGATACGCGAGAGACGCTGAATATACAGTGTTTTATTCAGATCCGTCATTCTCTCGCACAGCATATGACGGCGGCGAAGCCACTCGATCTTTATACTCCGCACACGCACATATATACGCGAACTTCTTTTCTTCGTTATCGCATATCCGCGGCAATATAGACGCAACAAACCCCCCCTTTCGTTCATTTCTTCTTTTCCCCTTTCGCGCAGCGGATGAATGGTTAATTGGCGCACGCAGCGACTCTTTATATCCGCGTTAGACTATCGAGAGAACCGCAGTGCGTGTGCGTGCAAGTCTTTTCTTTAGGCTCTCGCGAGGGATCGAGAAGTTTTTTCTTTTGTGATATGTTTATAATGGCGGCTTGAGAGAGATTTTCCATTTTTCTCTTTAACGACGCGTCTCGCGAATCGGTGCGACGAGACGTCTTGCTCACGCTTATTAGAAGGAGTGACAGTTTTTGCATCGACGTATCATGAATATATACCTATCTATATCTACCCGTTTACGCTTGTAACTCGATACTGTCCGCAGCTGACTTTTTTTCTACATCGATATTTTTATTCTATTTTTCGTTGAAGGAAGGTTAAAGGATCACTGTGAAACAAAAAAAGAGAGCGCGGTAACCGATGTCGTTGGATATATCAATTGTACGAGACGCGCGCTCAATACGTCCTTCTATACTCGTTCAATGCGGGTACATCACTTTCAGAAAGCTGTAAGATCTCGTGTTGCTGCATTTGTCATACATAAAAAGTGGATGTAAACCTACCTATACCTCAATTTAAAAAAAATCTAGCATCCTTGTGGCGGTTTTACCCGTGATTATCACTCATAGGTATAATATAATAATTGTTTAAAAATATTTTTCTTAATTAATAAACTTGTATAACGTTCACTGGGAAAAGCAATAAATATATATTAATTTTCGGTCAGCGATCGAAAGTTTGCATTAATTAAAAAGTGCACTTGCACTTAGTCTATTTATACACTATGAAAAAAAAATTTGTTTTCAAGTTATAGCTAAAAAACAGTTTTTCGCCATTTCGAAGCCTTTCGATGGATATGGCCCAAAATAGGAACGTTTCTAGTCTACGATATAATGAGTTAATCCCCAAAGTTTCGGCCGGATCCGTCAAAAATTCACAAAGAAAATGGGTTCACAAAATATTTTGCGACGACGAAAATATAAGGCGTGTATAGCGGTAGTGCCTAAAAAGAAAAAATTGTGAGCTGCGTCATAAAGTCGAAAAAGTAAGCCATTGCGTAATAAAATATAATAAGCTTCTGCCGCTAAAGCGATAATCCGACGAATAAAATAAATCGAAAATTCTCGGGAGGCTCGACAGCTATATACCGCAATGAAGCTTATTGCACCTGGTCGCGCGCGCGCCAACATCAGCCTGCGTATATACAGTCACTCAACACAGAGATCGGGTCAGCTTGCACGCGTACATATCTGTATTTCCCGCGGAGTTCTAAACTCGCTCGCGGCAATTGTTAATTTGTAGAAAGGGAGTCCCGGAGCACAAGTCACACTATATTCGGGGATATAATGCGGGGGTGGAGAGAGATAGAGAGAGACAGAGAGAGAGAGAGAGTCGATAGGTTATGCGCGCGGCAGTTAAATACGACATTGACGCGGACGGACGAGAGAGACTGTCATTAAGCCAGAGCCGCGGCCGAAAGCGCCATATGCGGCCGTGTCTTTAGAATTGGCAATCGAGCGCTCTCGAGAGCACCTCGGATCAGCCGCGCGCTCGTTACATCCTCCGCACGTCCGCACATGACGTGCTGCTGCTGCTGCTGCTGCTGCTGCTCCAGTTTTGCTTCATGACAGCAGGCCTATATGTATACCACCGGTGTGCTCTACGGCCTCTTTGGGGCAGTTTTCGGCTGGGAAACTATTTCCTGGTAATTCGGTATGGCTAGTGGTTTGGTGTCAAGTTTGTTAGTAGAGGAACGGAAATTATCGTGGATTTGTTTCTAAAATTAACTTTAGCTAGTCTAATTTTTTATACATTTAGCGATAAGTCAAAAAGGAGAATCCTGACATTGGCCCCGATTGATATTACAATAGAAAAGTATGAGATTTATACCATAATTTAGAGAATAAAGAGACGTTTAATTTAACAAAAAGAAAATTAGCTTTTTACTTGTCGGGAAATTTAAAAAAAAAAGCCGAAAAAATTCTTCTCTATACTTAATACATGGAAGTAGAAACAGACAAGTATGAAAAGACCCTGTTTTCAATCAATTTTTTTTTAACTTTCCCATCATGTAATGGAGTTCTTTTTTTTTGACGATGTAGGCTTTGTATTTTTCCACTAAAAACTGCATTATATTCTGATTTCGCCGGGGACCTCCTTTATCTACAATTCTTTATTGAGCTCTCTTTCCGTATCTGTCAATTCAACAACATCCACTATCACCGTAATCTTGAGAGACGAGCAAATCTCGCACTAACAATCGTCAACAACACAATCATTAAAACTAATTCAACCTTCGCTCTAATTCCAACGATCTATATAGTAATTACACTTTTCCTATCGTTAAAAATCATTCGACCGCAGTAGCACACACGCGGCTCATTTTTTTAATCAAAACGCCCAAACTCTGCACAGTCCCGCGGACGCGAATATTTTTTAAATGAAATTACTTTGTCGAGGCGGGACCCCGGGAGTATTGGCACGACCAATTCCATCGCGCGCACCGCTGCCCCCATATCTGCTGCACGTATCAATGGCCGCGTTGTCCACATCTGCATGTCTATCGCCAAACTTTCCTCCCGCTCTATGACTTTCACCCCCCATCCCTCTACATATATACATGTAGACGTCTGCACACACGGCTATGTTATACCGCCGGGCCGATATATACGTTTGCGGCCGAATTGTGTGCGGACGAATACGTCGATTTTGCGGGGCGCGCGTTCCTATACCCCCCCATATACCGATCTCTATTAATTTGATCGGTTCGCATATGCATCTCTCCCAGATATATGTGATGGTGTGTAACGCTCGCGCGACTCGTCGATATCCCGACTATACGTGTGCGCGGACTGTCATTAAAAAAGTTTTCCACTATAGGGCGATTTTTTTCTCTCCCCCCACCTCGCGAAAGTGCTTGTTTTCATTGCAGTTTTGTGCCCTCGGAATAATTAATAATTGCGGCCCAGCCAGACAGAAAGTGGATTGGTTTTGTCTCCGACGAAACGGAAATTATGTTTTAATTAGCGGCGACATGCGACATGTGCGTCTGTGTGTCTGGGTGAGTTTATTTTTTCGCCTGGAAGGAATTGCTCAGCCTGTAAAAATGTGACATCGCGCTCAAAATACATTGATTAAACCGTTATATTTTATTAAATTTACAACATGTTTTCTTTGCTTATCGCGTCAACGTTAACACGCGCAAATAGCACATCCTCATTTTTCTCTCCACCGCTCGTCATCGTATATCTCTTATCGAACTCCAGATATATATTCATATACCCTCGTAAAGCATCGCTAACCAAACTGCCACATAATCCCAACGCGATAATAAACACTAAGCCGTGCGAGACATTAACATTATATACAATTGGCGCGTCATTCAATAAAGCCGCCTTTTTCGCCCAACCTCAAAATCAGATTCCCTCCGTCCAAAATATAGCCACGGATCCACGGGCTCCTAAAACGCGACATAAATAAGCGCATATATTTGCATTATAGAGCCCCACGCGTGCACATAGACACAGTTATCCGATCGAGCTCGGATCCTAACAATAAAAGCTCTCGAGTTTCCGCAGCGCGCGCGCGAGCACCTCGCCATTCTCATCGGAATATGCGCGCCGATTTCGCGAATTATTTGCATTAAATATATATTGACTCGCGGGAACGTTATTCCCTCCCCCCGTAGACCAGATTCCACACATATATAGATACACAGATAGAAACAGATATGGGGGCGCAAAACGTAAAATTTGTCCCCTGGCCGTATAAATCACGTGGCGGCGGCAGCGATGGCCAGCTCCTCCGAAACTCATCAGCGTTATGGCGATTCGAACGGGCGGCTCGTAAATGACACGATGTTTATAACAAACAAACACGATTCGTCACGATTAGATCTCTCGAAAGCGTTCCTGCACCTGCTGCGTGCTCTTCTCTCGCTCTCCGTGTGTGTGTGTGTGTGTGTGTGTGTGTGTGTGTGTGTGCGTGTGTGCAACCGATCTCCTCCCTCGTAAATTCGCGCTACCATGGGCTTTGTCTCCCGAAATATATATATGTATACGTTCTACGCGGACCTGGGGCACTTTGGATATATCTGCACTGCTGCGTGTATGTGTGTGTATCTGTGTGTGCACAGATGTGCGGCGCGTATTTGTAATCGTATATATCCTGCGAGATATGGCTTTCGTATATATTGAATGATGGCTAATCGAATATTTATTAATGCCGCGCAGTTTGCAGCTATGTCGTTAAAGCGGAGGTTTTTCGGTACAAGTATATATATATTGGTAGATTCGACTAAGCTGGTCCTTGAAAAATGCGCCGAAAAATTTCTATGCGAACGCGGTGGGTTCAGAATATGAAGGTTTACTTGTGTTATAGGAGGTATTTTTACTGTTATGTAGCGATATATAGGCGAACATTTTTTGTTATATATACTTAAAAACTAGACACTTCATTTGAAAAGATTCGCGATCGTTCCCAAGAAAATCACCCAACAAATTCGCGCATCCAATAAGCCTCGTTCCTATATACACCTAAAAATTAAAATACCGCATCATCCTCGCGGAATACGTCTCCTCGACATCTAACAGCTAACAACACACGCTATACAGATCGATCGCAACTGCATCAGCAGCAGTCCCATAAACTTTTGCAGCTCGCAGCGTCGTCGCACTCTCGATTCATGGACGCGCGCGCTCCTGCAGCATATATAGAGAAATCGCTCTCTCGCACCGTCTCTCAGCGCGCAGCGCACAAAACGACTGCCGCACGTATATGTAGAGCTTGGCCGAAGGCGCGCGCACACACACAGAGAGACATGTACGTGTACAATAACCTAATAGACGAGATAGATAGGATAGGATGCGCAGACGGAGAGGAGTATAGCTGTCGGTGTATGTATAGGTAGCTATAGGGAGAAGGAGGCTGTGAGGAGGGCAATCGTGCCAATATAAGCGTATGACCCGCTCAGCGCCGTGCCATTTGACACCGGACGTTCCGTTATAACAGCTATTGCCTCATCAGCTCTATATCTATATGCATTACCTGTGTGCCTATGTACCTACGTATATACGTATATATAGATAGACGCGAGGTATATATATATATATATATATATATACGCGTGCATCACGGCGGTGTGATAGATGCTCGGTCTCCCTAGCGATGCTGCTGCTGCTGCTGCTGTCTGTTTGTATATATATATATATATATATAAGCTGCAGCCGGAAGCGAATACGAGTCGCGCGTTTAAGGGCCTTGCGCCACTCGAGGACTACGAGTCTCGTGTATATAGGGTGTGCGTGTGTATGTGTGTAGGCGAATATTGTATATATACATCATCGGGGATCGTATAAGCCCTGTGGCAAACGTCTGTGTCTCTCTGTGTTTGCGTGTCTGTGTGTGTACGCGCGATGCATAGATGGTTGCAGGAGCTGCACACGCGACTGTTCATTTCCGCGCGCGGATCGTCTACGAGGATAATTCATTTCCGGTGATGATCAGAGCGGCCCCTGCGGTGTCCCATCTTTCTGCGCGAGCGAGACCTTTCTCTTACGTCCATTTGGAATTGATATGGTGTTTTTTGGAATTCCCGTGTAGGGAGAATGTATAAAGGATGCTGGTATAGGCGCGCTGACTTTATTTGTGACGACATAGGTATACGTCTAGGACACCTGACATTTTCAAGGAAAAGTGACGATGCATAGCGATAAATATATTGCCGTAGAAGGAAAAGGAAACTTTCCAGTTCTAAAAATACAAAAACTAAAAGCGAAGCGACACCACTTGTGTATAATAATTATCGCTGGATTCACAGAATTCACCTGCATTTTAATCAAAATTTAATTAAGTATGCGCTGGTGCATTCGCGCTCACATGCTTTATTTAGTTATCAACGTCGTTCGCGCGTGCGGTGGAGCGATTAGAATATAATATATATATATTTTCGTCGTCTCTCTCCCTTTCTCGTGTGCACTTCTATATATACATGTATCCCATCCCTAAAACGCACGCCTGCACTTTCCGTATGGATGGACACAGGGAATTTTAAGTGGGCCTCCTTATCGCGGCTCCATATAATAAAAAAGACAACTTCGACCGTATATACACGCTACCGAAATATCCATACACTTTTTCACTGCGAACGCGCGCTTACGAGAGAGGCAGAGAGAGAGAGAGAGAGAGAGAGAGAGAGAGAGAGAGAGAGACAAGCCCTTGATTCATCGGGGTAACTAAGTAGGCACTCAACTGCTTGCAATCGGAAGCGATAACAGCTACCGTCTGTGTGCTCGGTACGAACGTCGAACCTTCTCTCTGACCAAGAGAGAGAGAGAGAGAGAGAGAGAGAGACACACACACACAGTATATAAGTGTGTCTCGCGTGACGTCGACACACTCTTGAATGCCTCGGTGTTTTTTTTTCTCTTCTCCTGCTATACGCGCCGCGCGCGGCAGGAGAGCCGCGCACATAGTACCAGTGGCGTGGAGCCGCGGCACACGCTTTGCTTTTCGACCTTTCTCGGCTTCGTATTGTACGCAGTTACGGCTCTGCTCTACTCGTCGATGCGACCAACAGTTGTGATTACACGCGCTGGCTTCTAGCGCGGAAAAGATATCGACTAATACGGTATATTCTTGTACTCTGTGGACCTGGGCTAAGCACAAATATATTCTATAAACACACACGTCGATATTTTGGTTGAAGTAAGTGGTTCTAGTTTGTATCGATGTATACGTAATTTTCCTCGGTTAGTACTTGCAATTATAACTGTCCAGGTAGATCGATGATCATTCGAATTATTCGAATTATACGAATACTTGTAGGATTTGAAACAATTAAAAGTATCGATTGTTCGTCGTATATGTAGTGCTGGATAAGGAGTGGTTGAAAGCGATCTCGCGCGTTCGACACTGCGGAAAATATGTTTATCGCTGTAGCCTATATAATGCTTTACGACAAAATTGGCCTACGAGGTCTGCTCGCGAGAATTGCTTTTAAATGCCGCGGATATGTAATATACTTGTACTAAAACACACGCGAACATTGCAAACAGTCTTGTAGTCATTGAAGTGTTCCGACGTGTGTAAATATCGTTCGTGGCGAGCATTCATCGATTGCTTATACCCATCACTCTGGAATAAAGTAAAAATAATTCCCAGATTCATACGAATATTTAACAATAATGTAAACAGCTTGATTATAATCCCGACCTTGCTCCCAAACGCTATTGTCAACGTCCCGTTTCTCACCAATCATCATATCCAACAATCTCAGTACGCACAATATAAGAAATCTCGAACGAAGGCGCACAATATCCTTTCGCTCGCGCTCTCCTACAACTGTAAACGTTCTCTTCCAGCTCTTGCATCACGATATACATACTCAATCCCGCGGTTTAACATCCAAAGCCGCAACTGGAGCCTCGCGCAATATCTCTCCTATTATTCCCGCACGAAAAATCCACGTTACATCCTCTCGTGGTGACGTTCGCAAATTAAAATCCAGCGTTTCCGCGACATGTCGGCGCCAATGCTCTGTATAGCATACCTCTTTCTCTTTATCTCTCTCTCACTCTAGGCGCGTGTAAAATCGCGAGAAACGGCCAAAGAGAGGAGAAACATAAGTAAGCGCTGCTGACGATAAGATGCGCGCGCCTCGTCTGCGCACTTCCATGGCCGGATCCATGGGAACGGACCCAGTTTAAGGTCTTAATTATACCGAAAGGCCGCGTGCCTGACTCTGAAATGTGCCGCGGCTTATCTTTCTCTGCTCACTTTTTCTTTTTTTTTTTACTTCTTGCGGGCTTCTGTGCTGCACGCGTAAAATGTATACGAGGGATATCGTTAATCTATCACCGCTATATATATATATTTATTTTATGTTTATCGCTTAATGAGCCATATCGCGGAGATGTATAAAAAGTCGATTTTCCGTTGAGCTTTGAGTATATGTATATGAGATATGGAAAGGTGAGGGATTACGCGGCGTCTGGGATATCGGGAGCTGAACTTCTCATTTTTTTGTTTTTCAGGGTATGAGATATTTATTGGGTTACTGACATTATCTCAGCCTGATTGAATTGCCATCCTGGATTTGTAAGATATTCCGGTTTTTTACTGCTTAAATGTTACACTTTTAAATCATTAATTACGTAAGCGGGTCGCTGCGCATAAGCTTTCAATACGATTGATGATTATTTTTCAATTTTTGGTTTAAAGTACGAAAAAGAGAAGTCGCGAAGAAAGTTCGGTAAGAGCGTGAGGATTTGCATTAAAGGAGCAACGAACGAACCTTTAATGTATCACAGGTAGATGCAATCTCAGCATATAGCCAATTGGGAAAAAAGCAGATAGCAAAAGTAGTTCTTCATAGGACACAAAGATTTTGGCTCCTGGCCATTTGCGCTTCGCCATTGAGAATTACTCCATTTTTCTTTTCCTATGTACCTTTATCATTATTTGCTCTTTAGTCTCACCGGCTTTGATTTTTCATCCAAATCCGACCAGATGTTTAATACACACCTGTATTATGTAGTGCATGTTCTATGATACTTTCAAAAAGTCCTTTTTGCGATTAAAATGGAAATAATGTCATCCTCTGAACGACATGCGAAGTTAATACATATTCATTTTGTTACCCATATTATAAATAACAATAAAACTCCGGCAAAAAAAATACCCAAAATATCTGTTGTATGAAAACCACGGTACGCTTTAACTTTTTCGTACAACGCGTATTTCCGCGAGGAAATATATCGTGTACGCGCTTTTAAAATGAAACGCAATGTTTTAAATCCTGTCCGGCAGAAATATAATGAATAATACGTCGAAACAAAAACCGAACAGTCCAATACATATATATATATATATATCCATCCCTAAAGCACGTACCTGGTATTCGACAATAATTGAACGACAAAACTTTCGATTCGATTATATGTTTGTGCTTCTCGGGACAAGTTCATTAAAAATTATTATAAAACGCGGACCGATGCGCCGCGGCCGAGGCGCAGTAACGGTTATTAGCAACAACACGGAAATTAATTAAAATCGCGACAAAAAATACACTTTTCTCGCGTGATGCACGCACAAGCACGCACGCACGCATTGAAAACATTATTATGTTTTTCGATGCTCTCTCTCTCTCTCTCTCTCTCTTCCTCTCTGGTTTTCGTGTCTCTCTCTTTCTAGAGCCCAACCGACTCTCGAATCAGCGTCAAATTAAATCGAATATAGCCAGCTCGGCGGTGAGGCATTAATTATACGCGGAATTAATTAGCCCCGGGTCGCTGGGACGAGAGAAGCTGCGCGCGAAGCCACCGCTGATGCTGCAGCTGCTGCTGCCTGCGAAATTAAGAGTGCGGCTGCACTCTGTCGTTCTCCTCTCTTCAATTTTCTCCAGCTCGGCATTCTTCTCTTGCTCTGTTTTTTTTCTTTGGTTTTTTTCTTCTTATTCTGTGCCCAGCGCGATGATCCTTTAGACCTGACCATCGTCCATCTTCGACTTTGTGTCTCACGATTTTTTCTCAGGGATATTTTGGGTGGAATTGATCTGTGCCAAATTATCCAAACGAGTAATCGAAATGCATGAAGTTGTGTAAAATGTTTGAAATTAACACCTTGATCTGGGGGTAATATGTGAATCAGGATTATCAGTGGCTGAGGAATATATTATAAATTTTAAGCTTCTTAGTTCCGTTTTCACAAACTGCTACGAAACAAATGACGATTTCTATAATTGCAGGAACTAATCAAGAGTTTTCGACCTAAGATTCAATACTGCAAATTAATTACTGATTTTTTTTTATTTGTTTTTTTTTTACTCTTTCGCTTATAAAAGCTTCCATTCCAAATTCATCAAAGACCGTCAACTTTCAAATCCACAAAATAAACGATTACCGTCAATTAAACTCGAATCATCTCATTTTTGACAATAATTCTCGCCCACCGAAGTCTATCGACTGCTGAGATACCATCAGCAAAAGGGCGGATGGGCCTTACACCGTAATACGAAGTCCTCGCGGCTAAAATTTCGCCCGCAAGATTCGAGCTCGAACACAATAAGGAGATTCACTGGAGGCGCGATGTTCATTACACACCCAGCGAAGGCTCGAAAGGGCTTGGCTTCGTACAAGGTTAATTGACCGATAAATCATTCTCCCTCTCTCTGTTTCTCTCGCTACTTCGATTATCACCCGCACTCTCTCTCTCCCTCTCTCTCTCTCTCACTCTTTTGAGCACTTTTATTTTAGCCCGAGGGATTCCTGGAATCGCACGTTAATCGGCAAGTGCCAGTGCGGTCTTACCGCCTAGCCGCCGTTGATCGACTGCTATACGCTTGCAAAATTACGGCGTCGACTGACACGCACGAGCCTCCTTTCCTCCCAATAATCGCGAATGGGCTTTTAATTGTTCCTCGAAACG
This sequence comes from Megastigmus stigmatizans, assembly GCA_900490015.1. NCBI lineage: Eukaryota > Metazoa > Arthropoda > Insecta > Hymenoptera > Megastigmidae > Megastigmus > Megastigmus stigmatizans. Next base: position 11,555 of record UELV01014917.1, on the reverse strand, counting down.
TGCATCTCTCGAAGCTTGATGAAACGGAAGTTCCACGCTCACGAGGACTGGCTATATACCATTTTCTTTAGCGAGAGAAGTATCTCCTTGGAGGAGGAGGTCTAAACTTTTTGGATGTTAAAATTATCGTCGTAAAAGTGAAAATTCGATCGCGATTAGATTTATATCCGTAACGAAAAATAGTTCGAGAGGATTTCAAAGTGCTATATTGTTAGAAAGCTTACGAATTTCGCGGTAAAATCGATATTTATCTTTGATCTTGACAAGAGTTTTGGGGAAATTGCCAACTTAACACCATCTCAAAACTGCTTAATCTGTATTCGATCTAATCACTGAAGTGTACACACCTATTATGAACAAGTCAAAATCTTCCGTCACTGCAGCAGCTCGAGAACGTCAACAACAACAATTCGCGACTAATCACACGATTTCCGTCCACCGATTATACAATATTGAACGTTCCCACACGTGCGATAATTAGCCACATGCACGCCCACGCAGATCAACATCTCAAATCCTATATATATATATATATATATATATCGAGATGACACGCAAGTTTTAGGTCGAAGCTCATACGCAACGACCTTGCGTAACGTCGACGCGTCATCGCTAATAATTGATGCACATACCGTCTCAGCTGCTTAACGATCGCAATAATTATAACATACATATATATATATATAACGAATCAATCAGACCTCTGCCAGTATAACTGTGTATATATGTAGAGACTCGAGTTAATGCTGCCGAAGGTGTGTGCGCGCTTGTCGCGTCAGGTTTCGCAGGATAATTTCCGCGATTCTCCAGATATAGCCTCGGAGAGTCCAGTATATTGCGCGCGAATGGCGGTCACTGATCAATCAACGACGGTGTGACCGAGTGATCGATCGGCTCGTCAAGCTGTCTTGAATCGATAGATCTTAGTTGCAGCCGATTGGGTTATATTGGTTCGGCTGTGTGTATTATACCCAGCTTTTAAAGTGGTGTTGTTTCTACCGGGGATCCGAAACGATCTTGTGAAAGAGACTTGAATTTCTGATGAATACTATGAGGTATACTTTAGCTGCATTAATTATACCGTGGGTAGATGATCTTTGGTGCAGAAGCGATAAAAAGGTGAATGCGTTTAGCAGTGAATAAAAGATCGACCGCGAAAGGATATCAACTGCATCGCGATTGAAATTTACACGTGGTAATAATAAGCATTTTATTAGTAATCAAATACAGTATAAAGTACATCACTGTAATACACACCTTATAATCGATGTTTAAGCATCATCGCACACTTTAACTACTTATTACCGCAGTGTATCAGGTTAAAAAAACGTATAATAACCTTTACGAAGGTAATTTAAAGCTGCACTCCATCAAGTTTTCATTGTTGGTCGAAATTTCAAGTAGTCAGAGAGTATTTCTGAGAGCAGTTGAGATGCAGAGATAGAGAGAGAGAGAGAGAGAGAGAGAGAGAGAGAGAGAGAGGGCATCAGCGCCAATAATGTTAACGCGGAGCTAACGCCAATCCGGATCATTAAAGCGTAATGTCATTAATTATACGCGGAGCAACTAGCCGTCGTCACTAATCACATGCTCGGTCATAATTCTTTTCTGATCTTTTCGAAGGCCCTTCCATCGCGGCAACAGCGAGTGATTTGAAAGTTTCGGCGAATTCAGTCAGCTTGAAAATAGGAAAAAGCGTGATTTAGCTTTTATATTTAATTTAAATTCTTGATTGTGCGACTAGGTTGGAATTTTTGTAACAGTTGCTTAATATTTATTGACTTTCGATGCAACAGGTAAAAGAGTTGTAGGTAAAAAAAGTTTGTTAAAAATAATTGTTTGCTATATATATTTACGTGCAGAATACGTTTTTCACATTTAATGTGATTATTGCAATAAATACATCATGGGATGAATGAAGACTGCTTCAGTGTAAATACTTATGGGTTTGATTTTAGTTTATTCCCTTTCGAATTTATTAATCAGTATTTATCAATCACAGATTAAATTTTGATTGACTAATAAGAAGGTGAGTAAGTTAGTGCTCAAGTTCTTTTATCGATTGATATGTGTGTCGTCGCGAAATCTCGCTTAATACGCGTGCGTTATTGGAAATAGATCGCAATCAAGATTAAAAAGACGATTAATTAAAAATTCTTCGAATACAGCCTCTTGATTAAAAACTGTCATAATACATCGATGAACGCGATACATTGAGAAAAGCATTACGTTGCGAAATAGAAAAGCGTTCCCCTCCGTTTCTTCCAATATTTTAAAGGTTTTCTCGCATCCTCAGCCCTACGGATAATATTCACCGCCGAATCATTAAAAAGTGAATGCATTCGGGTGAAGCACATGCGACCGCTAACGAGACAGTTATTACACAGAGAGATAGAGCGAAGCCAGTGATCTTCATAATCGTAAAAATCATCCGCTCCGGGTAAGATATATATATATTCGAGCTTAGAGAGAGAGAGAAAACCGCACGAGCGAGCGCGGTGCCTTGTAATCTTCGAGTATACCTCGAGAGCCCGCGTATATAAGATAAAAAAAATAAAATAAAAACAGGCACAGGTCTGTACACTCGTACTTAATAAGACACGACCTCGAGTGTTACAGATGCGCCGACGGATAGTTCCGTTCGTTCTGCCTCATGCTAACGAGCCTATCGCCACTGTGTGTCGCGCGCGCGATATTTTCTCTCTTTTTCCATTGAGGAGCAAAGCGTATGCGTGGCGCGGCGCGATAGAGATAAATGGAGGACGAAAGTTAGGTAGTGAAAAGCAGACGTGCACTTGACGATGGCGCACTTGAGCCTGTCCTCGTTTGATCTCGGATCACCACCGATGATGATGGCTATGTATCCTCTGCACTCTTTTAGTTTTGCATGTAGGTTAGCGGGTTTGGCTGGATTCGGTGTGTCGAAAGTTTTTGCGATCAAAGGGAATTTGAGTGCTTTTTTCGTACGTGTGTTTAATCAGCGTTCGCGGTTAAGCCGGAACGTAATTAAATATGAAATTTGTGGAGTTTACGCTATAAGTGATATTGCAGATGAGTGATCAACGTACTTGGTTTTATAGACATTTCTAGATTTTCATGATACAGTTTTCCGTATTTTTCTATTATATAATACACTCAATATAATAAATTGTATGAAAATACATTTGAAAGGGCATAAAATTTCATATTTTATTAGCCATTCTTTTGTTATACACGGAAAGGTATTTATTTCTTTTAAATTATATCCCGCAAACTATTGAACAAAGTAATTTTTAAAAATTTATGGTTATTCGCAACAAGCCGAAACATATTTCACAAAATTTTTAAATTATTTTATTAATTTCCGAGAAAAACATTATGAAAAAAGAGTTTTTCTATGGTCCGTGATAACTTGAGAAAAAGTACATAAATCGATTAGAAATTTAGTAATCCGATAGTATTTTGCTACATCTTGGATGAGTGCTTTGGGCAGTTCATAAGACTCAGTAGTTTTCGAGATATTCGATATTTTTTTTCGCAAAACTCTTTTAATGCTTATTCTGGAGAATGGCTGAATCTTTTAAGATTTGTAATGGCTTATTTTCTTTGTTTTTTTTTTAACCAAGTTTTTCGGACCTCAAATCATGGAAAAAGGTTGAAGTATACCCTTACCATACAAGAATTTCATCAATTGATAAAAATTATTAAACATCTACGAGTGTTTGCACTACCAATTAAAATTCGTAGAAGCTTAACCTCACTGAAAAAACTAATCAGGCCTCGACGAAAATTGCTACTCAAGCGCAAAGAGCCAAAGATACAGAGAGAGGGAAAAAAACGTATACCACGTTGATATTATAGCCACATAATCAGAGTGCAGCATAAGCAAGAATAAAAGCCAGATGTAGTGGGGCTCCTAGAGACTGTTAAGCGAAGCCAGGCTTCGTTAACGCCCCCGCGCGCCTGGCGTTGTAGCCTGTACACGCAGAGATCAGTTCCACCGACCTTTCGGCTCCTGCGCCAAAAAGGGGGAGATCGAGAGAAGAGGTTCAAGGGTCGCCACTTGGGGAAAAACTGCGGAAGCCGCTTTCTTGATGACGATTTATGCGGGGAGAAGGAGAGGGACTGCCACAGGGTAGATCACATCGGGGGGAGACGAACTCGTTAAAAGTTATTGAATTTTCCGGTATATAGCGGCCCCCGCGATGCAATTATATATCCGCTGCGAGATTGTTTCACATTCGAATCGAGAGTTATAACAGCGTTAAGTCCGTAAGGATGGATTCTTGGCAGTATCCAACTGAGAGACGTCGCTGATATCATATCCGCTTTTTTCTTTCTTCTTTTCTTTTTTGAAAACTTCTTTTCGAGCGGAAAGTGGGTCTCGGAATAGGATATTAAATAATGTCGCCAGGTCACTCACTCTTTCAAGAATACATAAATAAAAAAAAAAGTCTAATTAAATGTAGCTGGGGGATCGGACGATTACTTCCTATATATATATAGTTGCGTCCAAGTGTCTTCCGCGAGCTTATAGCAGAGAGATAAGGCTGACAGTGGAGAGAAAAGGTAAATTTTAATTAGCAAACTTTTCTGATATTTCCGCATGACTTGGCGGGAACCGAAAGTGTTGGTTAAGTGGGTTATAGCGAGAGAGAGATAGCGATTCGCGATGACTCCGGTGGGCTGAATGCGAGCGGCGCGGCGCCACGTTTTAAGAAGCTCGATTGAGCGCGTTGCATATTAAAATACGACACAGTTTCGAGAATAGTTTCGTGGGGATATAATATTACGAGGTAGCCTGGCTAATATTGAAACAGGATCGCCTTTGTCCGAAAAGCTCTCTCTTATTTATAGATTATTTTCAGAGGAATTCAAAAAAAATTTTAAAAGATATCGTTTTTTTATGCATCGATCTCAAAAGCTAATTGAGCATAGTGTAGTTCGTACAGGTGATGTAGAGCATAGTAATTGTTACGAAGAAATTCAAAGAACTTAACATCGACTCATCTGTTTATCAGTTATAGTGGGAAAATCGGTACCGGAAAATTCCAAAGTGTCACGCGCGGTATTCTCAAGCGTATGCCGTCGCAGAAGCTCTCGCGAGCCGCAGCTGCAGCAGCAGCCTTATTATTCCCGACAAAGAAACACGGCGACGGCGGTAAAGTGCATTGTCGCCTCGTCGATATATACGCGCGGAGACGGCGGCGCGGATAAGCCTCCCGCGGTATATATACACGTATAAAAGAAGAGTCGTCGACGGTCGCGATGTCTGCAGCGCGCGGCGCATAAGTGAGTGACGGCCACCGTCGCGCGTCCTCTTTTCGCGCCGTTCGCGCACACTGCACTGCACTCTGCGCCGCACACAATGCACAGAGTAAGACATTATTATAGACTCGACTCCTCGCTCTATTGAGATATTGTTCTTAAGCGCTCGTCTAGTTACGGCCACGTCGAGTTTCTCCAATTTCCAGCCAAGGTCCCGGAGGCACTTTTCCGCGGATATTCACCGACAACGACGACGTCGCTCGTCGTTTCTGGTGCGTTCAATAATATTGTGCGCTCGGGCATGCCTATGAGGCAGAGACAGAGAGACAGAGGCTGAGAGAGAAAGACAGAGAGAGAGAGAGAGAGAGAGAGAGAGAGAGAGTGAACTATATATCCTCTCGCGGTAAATTGGATTCTATTTCAGACGCTCTGCTGCTGCTGCTGCTCGTATTAGCGCGACCAAGTATACGAATTTCTCGTTTCGCGTCTTATGCCTGTTTCTCTTTTCTTCTTTTAACCTCGTTGCCCCAGCTCAACCCTTTTGCCCTGTCTGTCGTTCTTTTTCTTTTTTTTTGCTTAATGGCTTTTCTCTCCCTCTGCTTTTTATTTATCTGATGGATCTCAGGAGGTTTTTTTTTGCCACCCGGATGCTGCTGCAGAGGGTGTATATATATATATATAAGCGATTCCTGGGAGGGAAAAGCGCGGGAGCGATTTTTACGCAGCTCGAGAGGTAAAATATATAAGGTTCCTCCTGGCTGCGTATACGCGTGCGCTTTTAACGGAACGATTCATCGATTTCTTCCGTCTCATTATTATGCTAAGGAGGCGCGAGGACTGCGAAAATTCAGAGTTAAATATAATTTAGCGGCACCGGGAAGAATTTGATTTTTATTTTTTTTTTTTTATTGAGAAGAATTCGATTTTCCAAGTCCGTGACTGCAGTGCCGAGGTGGTTTTTAGCGACGTGGGAATTGAGAAAAAATTTCCCTTGCGGAGGAATTTGAAATTGGGAAAAATGCGCGCACGTAAATGTGATGCTTCGACTCGAGGTGGATTTTAAAAATTTAAATGAAAAAGTACCAAATGTTTTATATAACTGTAAAATAAATGATAAATTCATGAGGATATATCAATGAAAAACATTTGCAATGATATAATTCAATGTCTTTATAATACAGAAAGAAAATTCATTTCTCACACTGCCTCTAAAGCACATCGAAGTAAATAAACCTGTTATTTACATTCTCGACCTGCCATCTTACATCAGTGCAGCATAACGAGATCTTGGACCTCCTGACAACAAACAAAAAATCGACGTATAACCGTCACGATCAATCCCGCGATCCTCCATTTCTCTTCTCCGAGGCAAGTCGAGCCATCGCGCTTAATTTATTTCTCCATAAAGGAGAGAAGCTTTCGGTATTAGGAAGATAGAGAGTGAGAGAGAGAGAGAGAGAGAGAGAGAGAGAGAGAGAGAGAGAGAGAGAAGTGGCGCGTGCCGAGGCAAACGTCCCCGCGCGCGCGCGCGCGCGAAAGCTCAGCATCGTGGAAAAGCGAAAGGCCGCCGTCGCCACTGCTGCCGAGATGAGTTCATCATCCCTCGCGTCTCGCTGCATCTAATTGTCCCGGATTGACGAGCCCCCTTGAATCGTAATCTCATCTCTATGCCAAAGTACAAGTACACACGATGTAAATGGGAAACCGAAGCAGATACACACACACATACTCTGGAGAGAGTATACGCAGTGCGGGGATTCCCCGAAGCACGTCCTCTATCCAACGAACCACGCCTACTCCATCTGCAAGGCTTTCCATTCCCAACTGTAATCCTCCGAGGCTTTGGTGTCTCTGTGTGACTCTGTGTGCCTCTGTGTGCCTCTGTGTGTGTGTACAGTGACGTGTGCGTAAAACTACGTCTCGAGATGATTCAATAACGACATTAGTAAGCAGCGCGCCTCGATTTTGTATTATACGTATATAGTATAGCCCGGATAGATCTCTCAAATCCCGGGTATCTGTGTATACGCTGGCCAAGAGATTGTCTGTGGCGGGCTGCTCCGAGAGTCGCGTCTATGTAGTCATTGGATCCTTGGACCTTCGGTTCTTTGCGTGCGAGTCGAGGTAAATAATGTATGTAGCCATCGGATTCGGCCTCGTAGCATCCCGTTCTGGCTTTTTTTTATCTTGAAATTGTTTTTCATAAAAGAGAGAGTAAAAGAGAACAAACGTTAATATTTCATAAACTTCGTTACCAGCTAATTGAAGAACTACGAGGTTATCTAAACAGAAATCATACGAAAAAAGGTTCACGATCTACTTTTGAAACTTGTATAACGAAGTATGATCTCGGTACACGGAGTTGTGTATATGTATATTTATTATTGATTCATTCGCGTCGAAAACAGCATTAAGGTAGTGTACAAAAATCAAGCACCTTAATTTACTCAAATCATTCCTAACTTTCTCTCCTCCATCGCGCGCACTATTCGTACCGTTTTCATCCTACATCCGACACTTATTTTCCACGTCTTATCTTT
>UELV01014910.1:4813-23014 GCA_900490015.1 Megastigmus stigmatizans | reverse complement strand
ATATATATATATATATATATAATAAAGCTATATAAATAAATGAAAGTTATAATAAAGTTTAATTGAAAATGTGTCTATAACCTATAATTTCAATAATTTAAAAAGCCTTATACGTCCTTGCCAGGACTGTAAAATTGTTTAAGCACCATGGCCGAAGCAAGCGCGAATACGCTTTCGGGTGATGTTTACATCGTGGGATAATAAAGCCTCGGCCTTATACTATCCCACGCTGAAAACATTAGCTCCTCAAGCGTATTCGCGCTTGGGTCGGCCAAGGTACATAAATAACTAATATTGAGCTTTAACATTTAGTCTTGAGTTTCAATTTGAAAAATATATTTACTGATAAAACTTGCTCGAAATAATTAAAATTTAATCCCTTTTTTATGGATATGGAAACACGTCAATGGAAATTCTGAAATTCTGAAATATGAAATAAGATGTAGATTTGTATATCGACTCGATGTATATTGATTGAGATATATATATATATATATATATATAACCGAACGTATTGTAGAACGGGCCACGGGTCCTGCTCCTGCATTTGCTTGGCCACATGGTCGCCGGCATTGGTCGCTGGCTTCTGCGTGGATTTGCATTACAATGGATTTTTTGAAACGCCATCTGGATAGACCTTAACGTGCGTGTAACGGGCCTTTGTAGACACGGTGTAGTAGTAATTTGGCAGCACCGTGTGCTTAGGGCGTAAGATCTATAGATGCGCGTATAGGTAGTGGTATTTTTTACCCAGCTTGTCTATGTTTGTTGACATTTTTAAAACTGTCAAAGTGTTATTAACAAATTTTTCATTAGCGAGTAGGCCCTTTGTGGTTGCACGCGTTGAATATAAGACTGCAATATGGTCTTATTAAATAAAGCAGTTTTATAGCAATGTTCCATTAAAATTACGTCCTTTGTACAAATGCACTTGTTTATTACAAAAATTTATTGCACTGTTCGAAGCTCATTTATTACAAATCTACATCAAGTTTTGTTCAGTGGATAAGAAAAATGAAGCGTGCTAAATCAGAATCACCGGAGTCTAATGCTGAAAAATTGCATACCGATGCAAAGCGTTCTAAATTAACTCAAGAAAATGAGTATGACTACAGTTTGCTGGATTTATCAGATGATGTTTTACTTCATATTTTTAAGTATCTTTCTTCGTTTGATCTAATGTCCCTTCATTCGTAAGTATTTGTTAAGCACTATTTATTTATAAGTTTGTTTTAATATACAATTTTCTTTTCTTCAGATCTTGTACTAGACTCCATGACCTGTGTTGTGATAGAACTTTATGGAGAAGCATGGATTTACGTGCTCGACACGTACCTTTGGGAGAGTTAGAACAATATGTCAAATTCATGCAACCAGTAACAAAGTTATTAGCAATTCGTGGTAACAAGAGAAAAAGTGAATTTCCAGAACTCGAACCTAATTTTTTAAATACTATAAATTTAAAGTGCGAACAGCTACAGGATTTTATTCTTGAAGATTACAGTATTTCACGAAAAAAAGTATTTTTGATTCCTACTCAGCTTTAACTTATTTATTTTATTCATTTTATAACAATATTATCAATTTTAGATACAAATAACAAATTTTCCTAAAACACTCGAAAAGCTGTCATTAGAAGGTTGTCAAATATTCAAAGAGCACCCAAGACAAATGAAAAAATCCTATCTTTGTTACATTGACACTCATATGACTAATTTAACAGTAAGTCAACAGTTTATTAATTTTCAACTAATGTATCAATATAAATGACTAAATTAACTAAAACTAGTTTTAAAGGAAACATTCAATAATTTATAAAGAAATAAAAAGTTTCTATATTCGAAAAATATCTTGAAAATTGTTAAAATCGGTGGTTCTTGCATTTCTATTCTCAAATAATTCTAATCCAGCTTGCAGCAGAATAAACTTAGAACCTAATTAATCTTCAACATGAAAAATATATTATTATTCACTTATATTACAGCTAAATGATTTTTAATATCATCATCAATAAATGTTTCAGTGTTTAATACTTACAAATTGTGAATGGCTTAATTCTCATTCTTTAATGGCAATTAGCAAACTACCAAGACTTAAAGAGGTAAAACTGAATTCTTGTTATGGGCTAGATGAAGATATAGCTTATGCAAGTCTTGCATGTAGATATGGATTAAAATCTCTTGAGGTAAACAGAATTAATTATTTCTTTTACATTTGTTTATCACATTAATATCAAATATATATTTTTTTTGTCAGGTGCTAGACTTACGAGATACTTTTGTTGGAGATAGTGTAGTTAGCAGTTTTAGTCATACTTCAACATTAACTGAAATATATTTAGAGTGTCCTAGTTCGGTACAGCAAACAGCGCAGCAGCAACCAAATGAGCCTCCACAACAACGAGAAGTACTTTATGTTCAATTCCAGCCTGGACCAGAGTTAGTTTATCAAGATAATCGTGTAGCTGTGGAGGTAACTTTTTGCAATTCCTTTATTATATAAAATAATCAATTATTTAAACCCTAATTATATTTATTCTTTTTAGCTTGTTTATCAAAACGATCTTGATCAATTGATTGTGAATCTTGTAAATAATATAGACAGATGTCAAGTTTCCGATAGATCTATATGTGCTTTAGGTTTGAATAATAATGAAAATAATCAGATTATTCATAATCGTGATGAAGTACAGTTAGTACAAGGAAGGCCACGTACTTCTACAAATCCAAATCTAAAAAAATTAGTTGTAAGGTAAGCTATATATAGGGAAATTAATAATTAAAAGGGTTTTATATAAAACAATATTGAATGGTACTTTTTTTATTTCAGAAATTATACTGGAGTAACAAATCAAACGTTACTTCATTTTGTTATGAATGGTCCAAATCTTGAATATCTTGATGTGACCGGTACCTCTGTTACAAAAGAAGGACTGCAGAATTTCAAAATTCAGCGACCAAATGTAAACCTCATTTCATCTTTTGAAGAAATATAGCGGATAATTTGTAAATATGGATATATATAACACTGAAAGTTTTATATCAATGTTTAAATCTTGAAATTTTCCATACTTTTTAATTGGAAGTGCAATAATCAACATAAATGATTGATAAATCAATCTATACATAATTTATTTTTTAAAAAAATTTTAAAATTATGTGTAAAGCATTAAAAATATTATAAGTTATGGATAGGTGACTACTTTTGGAAGTAATAAGAAAACGTATCATAAATCTCAATTGATCTATATCATTTATTTATTTTCAATTTTTATTTTCAATTAATTTTTACAAATGCAGTCTAAAATATAGTTGAAACTGATTCAATTTACCAACGTCATTTTCTTTTTTAGTTAATTCTACTAACTACTTAAAAAAGAAAGGCCACATAAAAATAAAGTAATTTAATTATTACATCACAATATTTATTAAACATAAATTTTATGTTAATGAGATCTAATTTTTCATCACTGTAAACTTTTTGTTTATTAAAAACTATTGCCAAAAGTTGAATAAAAATATACTTTTATAAATCTGTTTTAATAATTGATAAATTCTTGAAAAATTGATTTTCAAATATGAATATTAATACAAGGTTATTGTGACCAAATTGACTTAGAATTTTCTTCTGTTAATGAAATTTGTTACAAAGTATTTTATGTCAATACCAAATATGAAAACAAAATATTATATTTCATTGTGTATTCTGAAAGGTCTATCTTGATAGTGCATTTGCAAATTTAAAACAATAACTAATTCTGTTATAACAATATGAATTTTTAACAGTAGAAAAAAATGGAAGCAAAAAAACTTAAAACAATTCAATTATAAATTATCCCTGATGTAAGTCTGTAAGTATATTTTCATAATTCTAAGATCAACCCTATGGCTACATCATTTCCATGCACTCACAAAAATGTTTCATATGAATGTGTGTGTTGTGTGTGGGTGTCCTTGTTTTTATTTTTGTGCATGTAGGCTTATATATGCTTACAGAATATCAACCTTTTTTAAGATTTAAAAACTTCATAAACTAATTTAACTAAACTAATCTATATTTTATGTATATTGGAAAGCATCTATTATGATCAAATTTTCAAATTAAGTCAAGAATGTAATAATAAGAGCGTCATGATTTGTCTTGTCTAAATCTTAATAAACATATTTTATAAAACGATTTCCTTACTTAGATAAATTATATAATTTATTACGGTGATTTAATATCTGAAATAAAATATCACGTGCAGAATTCAGATATGAGAGCTTAAGAAAGAATTCATTAGTAAATTTATTTTTATATTTGTTACAGAACAAAATATTTTGTTATAAGTACGACGTTTTATTTCAGAGTGTTAAAAATCATTAGGTAATAAATCAAGTTATATTTTTTGGTTGGGTTATTAGCGTCTCATAAAATATTTTTTTGTAAAAAAGAGTACATGGACCTTTACATGTCTTGCTATTTAATTGTATTTAGTAGTTATGAAGCTAAAAATTTGCATATTTTATCACATTAAATTTTTCATATTTATTAAATTAATAATCTTTAATAGAAAAATAATATTCGTATTCTGTCTTTGGAGTGTACCTTTTGATTAGAGTACAAATCGGAAAGAAATTATAAGTTACTAATATGAATAATTTGTATTATATAAAATTATTGGAACTTTTTACTTTACCAAAGGAATTAAACAGTATATTATTAATCAATTGTATATGTATCATCTCGATACAAAAGACTGAGAAGACCGGTTATATTTACGCAAAGAAAGGTGTTATATTAATAAATAGCGAAAAATTTAATGCAATAGGATTTTTTTACACAATATGGTCACCTTAATTATTTGACGCATTTTAAATAAACTTTTTCGTGATGTTTTTCTGTCACGAAATAAAATAACAAAACAATGACATACACATAAGAACTTAAACCTATATACAAACGATAAACGCAATCGACAATTTAGAGAATTATTAACAGTAACACATAGTTTTCTTGAAAACTTTGTCAATCGAGTATGTCTAAAAAATGAGTTTCGCATAATTGTTTAGTATTATATTTCTATTTTGATAATCTTTTTTATTTTCGGAAGGTGTCATAAAAAATATAACAAAGGCACCTTAAAGAATAAATTGAATACATTTGAAAAATTTATCTCATATTTATATAACTGGCTCAAGCAGTTCACCCAATATACATTGACTAATTGCATATATACGTATTATTTAATGAAAAGTCAAATTGACAACTAATTTTAGGCTAATTTCAAGTTTTTTGCGAAATTCTTAATTGCACTATTAAATTATTTACTTACATTCGGCAAAATTATTTCGTTAATTCTGCCAGAATAATTACCTAAATTCTCACCTAAATTCGCCTAAAAGTGTCAAGAAACACGAAACAAATACTTACAATATTAACAATAATTTGAGATAATTGTCAAGCAAAGAGAAATGCTTAACAAAAATCAGTGCTATCAATAAAAAAAAGTTACCTATATAGCACATGCGACGAACGATGTAATATGATATTCACCTCCAAAATGTTATGAAAAAGCTATGAACGGGCTGTGTAATATCAAATTAGTTTTTCGATTTTGATTATCACATTGAAACCTCTTATTCTACGTTTGTACCATTTATAATTTGATAAATCATTTGCGAAAAATCAATTCATCGGCATACTTAGTTCACGTTTACCTTGCACTAAGGCTTCATTAGTTGCTTCTGCAATTCTCTCGCATTGTGAATTTGGTTCTAGCACGATTTTTGAGCATCTTCATTTTCATAGAATGAGAAACTCGAGAAAAACTTTCTATAATTAACAAAGCACAGCTGTCTTCCGGTCAAATGCGACCTTTTAGAACGATTGTAATTTTTCTAGAGCATCAATCTGTGAAAATTGAATGAGGTAGTATTTAAATTGCTATAATATGGTTAAAGTGTACACGGTAAAAGACTGATGATAATTTCGGATAGAAAATATTTTCATTCGGTCTAAAATTAAAAAAATATTTTAGAGAAATCTATTGTACAATGCTAGTTATTATTTGTACTAATGAAAAAAATGAATTGTGCTATTTATCTTCATCATCGTCATGGTTCCTTTTTTTTTAACTTTCTTACAAGATTTCGTTCTTAGTATAGGATTATCACTCATCAGATTTTTTTTTAACTGAGCATAGATTATTTGATTGATTTTATTAATCAATAATTGCATTATTAAACATCGCTTCGGCGACTAGTTTGTCGATACTTCAGGCCCGAATTTCCGATCTTTTATAGTATCAGCAAGAGATCAAACTATCCGACAACATTCTGTCAACAAGAGACATGACAGGGACTATCAATCCACCTGTCTTTTTTTTCTAGTTATTGTTTGTCTACTTTTATAAATTACTTATTTTTTACAGTATTTTTAGATTTGACGTAAACTTTGACGACGATCCTGACGCTATTAATCCCATCACTCGTTCGAGGATCACTGATCAAATCTATTACGTGTGTTTCTTTTCTATATAAATTAAAACTTTACCTAAAATATCTGTAAAGCTATTTTCGCATAATGATGTTATCCCGGAATATCTCTATTGCCAATATCCCCGACGACTCATTGTATAACAGGAATCTACCGAGAGAAGTAAAAATATCCTTATATAAATTTCCTAAAGTGAGTAAGTCTTACTAAAGGGTCTTCTAACTGTAACATCACGTTTTGGAAAAGATCTAGTAAATAATTGCGCCTCGAAAAAGATCTACGAGAGTTTTACATTTTTTTGGCAATCGCTATAACAGAGTGACAGAGAGACGCATCCTTGGCATCCGTATCGTTATATCGTCACTTGCAATTTTCGATCTTTAAGGACTCGGGAATTGTATATATCAAATCAGTTCCTCTCACACCTATACACACACACACACACGCACACGCACACGCACACGCACACGCACACGCACACACACACACACACACACGCGCGCGCGCGCGCGATGTGGGTTTGGAACTATCGCGTTCTTGGAGATGTGCCGATCAGATCGTGTATAAAGTCTGTCGGAATGATCGAGATTTTCGTCGGAAGCAGCTCCCGCAGTATCAGTGGGATTTTAAGGAAGGATGGAATGGAAGGTGTAGGCGAAAGCAGCTGGGGCTTAGAACTCGGGATGAGTGTCGACAGGATGATGATGATCGGTGCCTGCGAACAATGCGCCGTAAAGTCGTTCTCCCGATGCCAGAAGAGGCATCTCCGAGTCCGGATAGAGATGCTGGAGTATGGCGTGATAGTGAAAACCAGCCCCGGTGACGACGAACAGGTGCCAGATCGCGTGTGCACAGGGTATACGGCCGTCCGACTTGAAGAACACTATGCCCAACAAGTAGGCCAAACCGCCCAACTTCAGCTCCGGTATGTTGTTGTACTCGTTCTGCAACGGACAAACAGAGAAACCTTCACGACTGTACAGGTGTGTATATATATAATATCGCGCGCAGTACTCACAATTCCTACGATCGCCACACTCGGTCCGATTCCCATTATCACATAGAAAGTCGTCTCCAGCCACTTGTACCTCTCGTGGAAGATCTGCTGATAGAGTATACCGACCCCCGCCATGATCCAGACCAAAATTCGCATGGTGGGCAATAGGACGTCACCTTGGAAGGGCTCGTGGTTTAGCCACGGGAAGTACGTGGCAGCTATGAAGACGTAGATCATCGCGCGATCGCATCGATGAAGCAGATCTTTCAGGTGCATCAATCGCCTGTATACAAAAGACACACATACACACGTTTTAGAGGATTACCGCGAGTTTACACAGACAAACACGAGAGAGAGAGAGAGAGAGACGGTACCCCTTGTGGAAGCAGTAATGAATGCTGTGGAAGAGCGTGGAGACGGTGAAGAGGAGGAGGAGCGAGGTGCCGTATATGGTGGCCGAGAGAAGCTTGGGCCAGGTCGAGGCGCGTTCGACGAGCTCCAGGGCGCCGAACAGGGCCGGTACTATCCAGATCCCGTGGGTGATGACGTTCGCCACGTGCTCCACCAGCGTCGGCACGTACGCCTCGTTCGTGCACGCCTGCTGATTCATCCATTTCACTCTGCAATGTGCGATTTACTTTAACTCCCGTATCTTTTTTTCTATCACATATAAATATTTATATATCCCTCGTCCTCTCTTTCACACACTGCACACGGATAACGCGGACAAACGCTATTGTGCACACTCTCCCCCAAGCTATAGATTCTCATTCGTTATAGTAGTAGTAGAAGTAGTTGTGCAACTATAGCATGCCTGTCCGAACGACTGCGACTGCCTTTTTAACAATCTTACGTACGTGCGTATAGAGGTAGTCTTTTCTCGTTCGGTACACTATATATGTACAGCGATTTAGCGTTATTTAGCGGATTGTTGCGTTGACTATAAGGAGATGGAAAATTTTGATAAGCCAAGATTGTGTTATACGATCAGCTTCGTTTTATTTAGATACCGGTTTATAATGCAGATTTAAGGATTTTCAACCATTTGAAACATTGATTACAATACAATTTATAGCAGTGGCTATTCTGTCAATAGTTTGGACTGATTGTGTATGGTTCCGGAAAATTCCTTACAGAAAGTGCAAAATAGTAATTGATTAAATATTTGAAAATTTTTTAATCGATAACTTTTTTTTTTTTTGAATTACTTTAAATGATATCATTGGCTCTTGACTGCAAAGGTCGAGAATTGAATTAATATAGTTAAAAAGATTGCATGACACAATCGATTTCAGTCGCGTGAAAAAGTGACGATTACATAATAAATGAAGCTAAAGTAATTCAGTACTTTTTACACACAGAGAAGCTTTAGAATGGTCCTTAAGCTGAAGCAATCCTTTAAACTTAATACTATTAACTAGTCCTAAGAATAGTTCAGATATAGCGTGATATTCGTCACTGCACCAAGTGGATCATAACTGCTGATGCGCGCGTGTATATGTACAGAAAAATTCGATAGTGAAAGTTACATGCAAAATGATGTTGAAACGCATGCATTAGAAAAAATGATATTGTGCTTAAATGTGTTGCTTTCTAATCGCAACACGCATACACTACACGCGTGACGTCCAATTCTTTTTTTATTTCCTTACCACGGATCTTAAGTTGAAAGCTGCATTACATGATAAATCCTCATGCCTAAGATAGCCTTTTGAAAGAATACGACGCTTCGAGTACTTTTCGCTAATTAAGTAAAATATACATATAATAATATAGCCAATTCAGTAAAATGAAATTGTTACGCATGCAGTTACTCTGTTAGTTCTATGATATTACAGGAAATAATGACATTCGCAGTGATCATTTTAATGAAAATTAGGTTTCAATTAAATATACAGCTTTTTTTTTCTACTTGGTATTATTAATACTTGGATAATACAGCGATCAGTTTAATCGAACAATACTTAGTTGCTTACTCTTTGAGTCGATGCATTTGCAGAGCTTTCTTAATGGCTACATCGAATTGACGCCGGCACGATCCATCCATTTTTTAAAACAAACTATGCTTAATTCACCGCCAGCCGTGTAAGAGAGCATTTGCTTAGTTTTATTGATGATACAGATTATTTTGAGCTTAGTGCAAAATGTTACGTAGCCTGTGTAGAATAAAGAAAATATGGTTATATATGAGAAGAAACGTTGAATTACTTTTTGAATAAGAAAAAAAAAAGTAGATGTCGTGCTATATAGGTATATTAATAGACATACAAGCGTCGAATTGCTCGATACATAAGCACGACAATCTCATTTAACCTAATTATGTATAGATCGGATCAATGAGAGAAGGCAGCCATACAATTTTTATAAATCTTTGCGGCAAGTAAGTATCGTGATTCGTTTTCTTTACATCTGTTTTGAACCGCAGGTTCGAAACGATATCTATAATATTTTTAAATAAATCCCTTTCATTTATAGTAAACATATCGAGTCCTCTATAAAATCAAGTATTATTTATAAGTTCTATAACTATACTTAATTATTATCTTAATATTATGATGATTAATGAATGTTTCAATTTTTACTCATCAAAGAAATATGTTGCACACCAAAAGACTTAAAAATAATTTCTATTCTTATGAATTATTTATACCTCTAAAGAAAGATAATAAAAAATAGGAATACAAAGATAAAGAAACGGATTTTATAAAGTAGAAAAATATTACTTCATCTAGCTAATGTGTGGTACATTTATAGCGCACGTGCTATCAATAACATATGTTACCCCATAGCTGTTCTTTACTCGCATACTTACTTTGTTTCAATTTCTAATAATATCGAAATCAATAAGATACAATAAAAGAACTTACATCAATTTTACACTCACTGCTTGGGAAAATTAATATTTCATTACAATTATTTGATTAGAAAATTTTTGTAACAAATAGTAGAACCTATGAGTTGTAAAAGTAAAACGGAAATCAAGCAACTAATCTTAAAAAAATAATTGGAATTTTCTAAAAAAAAACGCAAAATGTTATGATAACGGGTAAAATTATTAAAAATTTATTCGAGGGATGTTTTATAAATATAGAAAAGCTGGAAGGTAAAAAATTAGTTGTAGGAACGATACCTGCACGCACAGCGGTACGAATTCTAAGTGATAAAAGAACAGCGAAAATAAAAACGGCACAAAGTTAATCAATTATAGTCAGAAATCATAATCCCGCCTTAACCCTCCCCCGAGATAAAAAGTTCTGAACTAATTAAACCCCTGTGTCGCTATACGTACGATATCAACGAAAATTTGATACCGCAGCCGTTTTCCGCATCGGCAAATAAAAAGCGGGCAATATCGAATAACAAAGACTCTGTAAGTAGCCCTTCGAGAGAGAGAGTAAGAGAGAAAGATAGAGAGAGAAAGTCAAATGTCAAGTCCGCATCGCAACCTCGATCGCAATATCGGGCAAAACTCGCGCGTTTCACGCGAACTATATATACCTATCAAGGCGATCGCTCCCCTCGTCACTCGCGCGAGATTACATTTCGTTTCCGGGCTAAGAGAATCGCGCGTATAGCGTGCAGATCGATAGCCGCGGGTCGCAGAGAGGCAGAGCGCACAGGATACGATAGTTCGGCTCACCGGAGATATCTCGCCGCCTCGATAGGCAAAGACACGACTGGCGATGCTTCTTCGCGAGGAGGTAAACTGCTGCTGTGCACACAGGCGAGGGGTATGTCCGCGCTCCTCGCCGCCGACTTTGTCAATGCATCGAAATTGGCGCGCGCGCCGCTCTCTATAACCTCCGATATGCGGTACTCCTCGGGGGCGCGCGCTACTCCCGCGGCTTTTACGTAATGCCCAACTTGCGTGCAGCTCGATCTCCTCTCTCTTTACCCCGCGTATAAAGCGCGGAAAGCCGATCATCTTCGTTACGTACGCGTAAGAATGCATCTTGTGCAATAAGTAGTGCATATCTGGGCGCATGATAATGTAATCGCGCGTTGTCTCGCGTTCGCGTGTACAACTCACGCACGAATTGGACTAGCGAATTTTTTTTTAAGATTTATCGAGAAGCCAATCATTGAACTCGCGCGCGCTCATTAGCTGCGACAGACACGTGCGTTAACGAGAGAGAAAGAGAGAACGCGATGGAGTTGCGCTTTACACTGCGATAGCGGTTGGGAAAAAATTTTTGAAAAAACTTTAGATTTGTATGCGTTAGGTGATAATATTGTTGCGGTTATCGAGACTGTAACCAATCATGTAACATAGTTTCAATTATCCTGAAAGTAAAAGTCTCGATAGTGGAATTAATCCCAATCGATTTTTATTTAAATAATAATCTTTATTTTTGTCGCAGGATAAAATTAATAACACGATAAAAGTAAAAAGTATACGTGAAGTAAAGGTCGTTTCGTTTAGTGCATCCACTTTAGTGTAGGTATATATATGGAATGCAATTTGTTTATCCATAATTTGTGTTTCTTTGAATGAAAAATAACGTATGAGAAAAGACACGGAAATCGGATTTGTATATGTACTTGACTGTTTTGTATGTTTATTGAAAGGCATAATAACGCGTAACAATTTTTAAAGCACCGAGAAAACAATTGCAAAAAATTAAGTATTCTTTTTTATATCGACAGCTCGGTGGGATTCTATGTCAAATTTTCAGATTAAAATGGTTCCATCTCGCGCGATCACGTTTGTTTTTCAGTTTCAAGTTAGGTATACGAAAAATTTTATTTTAAAACCTGTATTTAAGTCTAAAGTATACTTAAATGAAAAAAAAAAAAAAAAACTAACGAACAAAATAGTTGAAATAGAACCCTTTTCCATCGAGCCGAGGAATTATGAAACGATTGATTGGTATAATGATATCTATTGACTTTATGTATATAATACCGTGAATGCAGATATATGTTTACTGAAAATAACTTGTTACGTTACACTTGGTTTTGCCGATACCTTTTTTTTTCGACTTATTAGAGCTGAGAATATTCAACGTTTAGTTTTTAGAAAATTTCTATAAATATGCAACGCAATATATAATATCTATCCAGCATGAGTAACCGCAAGTATTTCATTTCAATTAAAATTTAGTCTACCGATGCTTATTTCTCGTCAAAGATAATTTTTTTGTACAGCAGTAAAATATTTAGTGAAACTGATAGAATTTCCAACTTTCGACGATATCAACTAATAATAATATTAAATCATAACTATTGCAAAAAGCTTACACATAGTATATAAAGCCCGGTAAGAAAATACTCATCTTATCAGTCTAATAATTTTTCATAGATATTCTAATCTCTATAAAATACTTTATCAAACTGGTGCTGCAGAAAGAACTCGATGAAAAGAATAAACGTTTAACGAGCAAAGATGATTTTAATGCCCTTTCATATATATATATATATATATATTTATGTTAAATGTAAAATTGTATTATAGATATTTACAGAAAAAAAAACTTAATCATAAAAGGGAAAAAAGTCACTCAAAAAGGAGGGTAAATTAATAAAAGAAATGAATCATTTTTCAAAAATTTTTTCAACCTTTTATTCTATATGAAAGAGTTTGATGAGTATATTAAAATTGCGCAAGCTGGTCGACGCTTGTCACGTATAAAAAAAAATATCGGAAAAAGCGGTTTAAAATTGAATCACAGTCTCTGTATTTGAAAATATCTCATTATTTTCTTTTATTCCGCGTCTATCATCGACACAAAATCGATTTCGTACAAACTAGCCCGTCAACGTCCATATATACACACGACAATCCAATATGATTAACATTCCCGATTCTATAATCGAACTATCTCATTATTTTCACCCAAAAATCCACTTCCCCTTCCTCCGCGATACGCGAATGCAATATCAGCTGTACGGCAATTATAAAGTCTCAAAGAAAAGGCCAATTAATTTTAAAAATCTCACCTGCCAGTAAATCGCACTGCTATTAATTAAAGTGACAATAATCCGTCGCCAAGGAGTCGCGCGCATTGACAGTTGCACGAATATAATACATAATGGACAAATAAGTCGGCACTTTGACCGCGCGCGCGCGCTATATTCTATATACATGCAGCATAACGCGAGAGGCAGTAGCAGCAGCACGTGACATTACAAATTCGCCGTATTTATCCAATCGGGACTTAACAGTTGGTACAGTGAAAGGGCCCGAAACGAGCCATACGATCGTTTGATTCAATCAGGATTTTGCTCGCGCTACAATCGCGATCCCGTCTTTCTATAGGCATATAGAAGACCGCGTGCGCGCGACTTGAAAAAGCTTCCGCAGATAGACTTGATTCGTTGGCCGACCATGAACCTGTCCTCTGCAAACTTATACTCCTGATTATATATTACGTCTGTAGCTTCCATCCGCGTGCCGCGCGGACTGTACTATATACCAATGCACTCGCGCGCGCGCACACGCACACACACACACACACACACACACACAGACGCCTTTTTTTTCATCTTCCGTAACTTTTATCCCGATAGCGGTTTTTTTTCTGTTATTGATCAAGCTCCTATGTGTGTGTGTGTGTGTGCGTGAAGGCGATGTTTAATTATATACACCAAGTGTGTCTATGTGTAAATGTGTATTATATCGAAGCGCGTGCGCATGTTTATGTGCGTGATTCGCACGTGTGCCGAGAGAGAGAGAGAGTGAGAGGAGAGCGAGAACTGACAAAGTCACCACCCACGTGTAATCAAAACGGGTGATGTGTAAAAAAGATTGTAAATTCGTATAATAAGCCTTAGGGAATTATTTTTAGATGCTTTAGAGGCAGGGCAGAAGCCTGGCCGCGAGAAGTGGGTGCTTCACTGAAGAGGGGCTGCATCACAAATTGGCAAACATTTTATATAGTTGCGCGATGAGCTGCTGCTTTCTTTGACGCAATCGGCGAGGTGATCAAAAATGATATTACATCAAAGAAAATGTTGCCTTTAAATTTTGAATTAAAAAAGAAAAAAAGATTTATTATTTATTAATAACACTTTCTAACGTTGGGGACCTATACGACAATTAATATTTGGCGAATTACATTTACTTAGATGGTTTATTAAAGATCCACGATGAGCGACAAAAAATAGAAATAAGAACAAAAATACGATATACGAATAAATAGAATAATATAACTGTATAGTTGAAATAAAAATTGTAAATGAAACAAGATTCAAGTATACTACCCTCGAAAAGATAAAATATAATCATGTAAGAAAATGTGAAAATATGCTTAACAACTCCTGAGCTTTTTTGCACAAGTAGTATAGAACAAGAATAGAAAAAGCTGTTTAGCGTAATCAACTTCTGCCGGAAAAGTGTTTCCTGGGAGACAGAATAATATTACTAGTCTCAGGACATCTGACGTGTCATCTTAGTATATAGAGGGTTCAATACATAAATTAAACTATATAACGATATTCGTATATCGACCACTCAGAAAGCATTGAAATTTTATTGATACTCCTTTTCTCCACTAGAAAGATAGGACCTTTCTTTCAAAGCACACACGCACACACGCACACACGCACAACGCACACACACACACACACACACACACACACTCACTACATGTAGCGACTCATACAAAAGTACAAAAGAAAATGAGAAAAAAGCCAATACTGTATATATTCACCTCCACGAGAAGTTCTTTCATTGTTGTCATTTTTTCGGCGTGGGTGCAGGAGAGAGAGAGAGAGAGCGCGCGAGAGAGAGTATGAGAGAGCAGCCCTTCTAAATGTAGCGAAGAACTAAAAAAACTACGCGGACGAAGACTGGGAGTCCTGGTGGAGGTGCACTACATTTTCTTGGACTGTGACTGACAGCAGGCGGGCGATTCCTTCGCTCAGCGGGCCTGTCTGATTGAGATAAAATCAGCCGTGCTGATCTCTCCCATTGTGTCGTCGTATAATACTGTGTATAGGCATATAATATAATAAGGCTGAGACGGGGTGGTGGTGGGGGGTAGATAGCCGAGGTTCGCCGAGTTTCGCCGAAACGAATTCGCTTTTGTCGGTCGTAGACTTGTAATACACAGACGCAGCCTCAAAGCTACGCGGTATAAGGCTGCGTCTAGAACTCTTAACTGGTGCTGTGTGATGCGTCTGCGAGCAGTGCGAGCTGAATTTTGTGAGATCCCGAGTGGCGAGTGGCTTCCACCTGCACTCACCCCACTCCACTTGGAAATATAAGTAACCAATTAATGCAAACAATGTTCCTTCCTGCATTCTTAATGGCGCTTTTCAGTTTTGGTGTTTCCTTTCTTTGCGCTTTTTCAGTTTTGCCAATAAAAAAAAAAAATTAAAAAGCTGTTTCTTGGACTAAATGATACAGTAGTATAATAAAATTAATGATTGTTTTTGATAAATTTAATATTTAAGCAACCGCTATCCGATTCTAATTGCATAACCGTTGAGTTTTAGAAATTCGTAGCAACTCTAAGAAAAAACTGAAATTGTTTTTTGAGAATATGATGCGCATGCGTAATCACCTCATACTATAGAATAAAATCCATTTTATAAAATAACTTTGCATACGGTATACGAATATTATCAATTACCAATATTCAACAGTAGATTAGAAAATACTGGAATATGTAATATATTGCTTTTTCAATAATTCCTAAAAATTGAAATGATAACTTGTAATATATAATATTATTACAGGCCGGGGTGAAATTCAGTACCAAACCTTCACAATTTTATTGTGAAAGACCAATACTGTTTTAAATTTCGCGGGAAAAAATACACAGCTGTAGAGTGTTCCGGTTCCGGTAGTACCTGCCGCTTTCAAGCCAGAAACACGGAACTCAGACAGTGGCGTTATAATCTAAACGTCTTATCTCTAAATATATATATAACATTATAAAAAATAATTCAAAAATAACATGTCGATTAAGTATACCAGGTATAAAAGATAAAAAGATTTCCCTTTGTAGGTTTAGGTTCGTCATTTGTACTTAAATCATTATTAAACACATTGTTGAGATAAAGTATTACTTATTATATATTTATTGATAAAAATCGATACTACTAAAAAAATACATTTTGTAAAATCCAAAAATACGTGGACGGCAAACGGCACAGTGTTAAACAGATGGAATGCGGATAGATGATATTTTAAATCTCAACAGCGCATGCGCATTGTGCATTTTATTTTCACGTTATTCTACATTATTTCAATCGTATATTGTCCAATAGAAAAAGAACGTAACATAAGAATTTAATATTATTTTGTTATTTATGAGATACTAGTTTAATAAGGATTGTGAGCTGCATGCACTTGTTGCTAGCTACTATCTATTTAATCGCATATTTTAGATATGTGATCACGTACTCAATGAAAAGCGTAGCACGAGCATTTTTGGCAATGTTCTAACAACGATTAAAATGCATGTGTTTCAAGCAAAGGTCAAAATATACTCAACATCAACTTTTAATGAAACCCTTAATTATATCAAAATCAATCTCGTTATAATTGCTATCAGTTATTATACATAAATATCTGGCAGTAATTAATTTACAGTTTGTAATTTTTATAGTTATTTTACAATTTTTGAAAAACTTTATTAAAAAAATAGAAAATATAATAATTAAGAAAATCAGTTAGTGCTCTAATACCTTACTTGTATACCTTTCTGAAATCTTATCGAGAAAAGACGGCTAATTCTATAGCGCAAGATTTCAAAAAAAAAGTCATAGAATATAGAAGTCTTATTTAAAAAATTACGCTGATACGCTGGCAGCTTGATTGACTTCCGTGTTGTTTGGTGTAGGCGAAGATTTCGGAGCCGAAGTTTCAGTCCTTAGTGTGTCTACAATATTAAAAACTGAAACAGAATTTAAATTCATTATAAAACAAACATATTATATTCATACGCGGTATTAATATTTAAGAATTTAAAATGATATTGCAGCATTCAAAAACGTTTTTTACTATTTTTTATCTACATTGTTAGTGAAGTGCAGTAGAGATAAAGGATGCCCACACATTACCCTTAACAAAAAATTGCGATGGTTTTCAATCATGTTTTTTAAGACCCGAATTTAATTTTATACTTTTCGCGAGCATCCTTTGTGGTGATTATAAAAACTAATTTAAAAAAAGATGGTGAACAAGCTGTGTATAAATCATGAATAAGATTAATTTTTTTTTGCCATTATGCGACGTCAAGTTTGGTTAGTACTATTTCTACTAAAGCATGCAGAACATGGCTGTTTTCTATTAGCTACGTATAGCGAGCATTTTATCATAATATATTTCAAGTTCATATACCTCGTAATGTTTCATTTTCAATCACCATCTTCGTCCAATCAAATGTTACTGTGTTTATATGGGCTTGCATTAAATGAATAAAGCTATTATTTTTCAAAAAGAATGTATATACATTACACAATTTTTGTACATTAAAATCTCATTACATATATAGTTTTTACATACTAAATGTTTATCCTTCGTAAACGTACAAAATATCATCAGCATAAACACTCATTGCGTTTAATACACTTTTACCTAAATATTTCTGTGTTGTCATAAAACAAGTCTTAACAACTAATTGCAATAAAAAACCTGTTCTCTAATGATTTGCGCAATCATTTCATTAACAATAATTACAATTAATTCGATCTGATGGATCGTTAAAAAAGAGTTCACTGGAGTATGACTAATTCACATCCAACGTGACTAAAACAATGGTATATATATATATATA
>UELV01014898.1:17523-31072 GCA_900490015.1 Megastigmus stigmatizans | reverse complement strand
ACCACCAAAAAAAAAAAAAATAAAAAAAAAACTTATGTATACTGGATATGTAAATCATTTATTTTAAGAAAATTTCATTTTCTAATGTTACTCTTTAACGAATTAATTTATAAATATATTTAAAATTTTTTAGGAATAGTGAAAAATATACAAGCAAAGCATATTCAAATATATTTTATGATCTACTTACTTAAAAATTGATTCAAAATCTTGGATTTTTTTGAACATTGATTTTACATTAGAATTCTCAATCTACTAATGATAAATTGGGCTGATTATCGAAGAGGTAATATATTTTGAAATATGCGTACGTAATACAAAGATTTATAAGTGGTAAATATCACTTAAATGACAACTATTATTATGTCAATATATATGAAATTAGTAAAAAAAGATAAGCTGATTTGTAAAACCTTTTTGATTTTTTCATAACAAGCTAAATAATCAAAAGTTACAGTTTGTTATAGTTCTTTTGATGTCATCGCGATCATAAAACTTTAAAGGTACCGCGGCTATATTCGTGACATAACTAGAACGCTATTCTTTCTTTCATTTTTAAAATATAAAAGATATCACAAAAGGTTACGAAAAAATGGATGATGAAGAACCTGTACAGAATATTATAGCTGACTATGCATTTGGATAAAATCTTTCTATACCTAATTAAGTATTTGATATGAAAAATATTAAAAGTTTATTTTCCTTCTTTTTTACGTTGTTATTTATTTAGGATTATCAAATCTTTTCATATTTATATTTCTTTTTCAGTCTTCAGAATTTCAATTTATTCTCCTCTTCATTCAATATTATATCCATAATTGGGTTTAAAAAATAAAATAATTGAACACTTATTCTTGACTTATAAAATATAATAGGTGTCCTTCCTTGCAGACTGTGAGACTTGTAGGTTCCGTATTCTGCAGTAGTTACTTACCCAAAAACAACGCAGAATGTACATTTTCGGTTTCTAAATAAAAATTTATTGAAAAAAAATAAGATTAGATATTCCTTGTAAATGATCTAAAATAAAAGAATGAATACTCTTTATTCGAACAAAAAATATATTTTTGTACGTGACTTATATGTAACATCATTGATAAAATTTGCGTAATTATTGATTGAAACTCGCTAGTTAAAGCTAAACGACTATGTAAATAAGACATGATGAATAGTAATTAACATAACGCTTCATGGAAACTCTGCATTTTTGCATAATGTTCATTAAAAATATATCGATTGTCTTCTTAAAGCTAGCTTACTTTAGTTTAATTTAAATATTTCTAGTACAGTAATAAACCAACTGAATGCCAAATTAATACTTTCTATTACAATACATCTTACAAACAAAATAATAGCAGCATAAAGAAGATTCTTTTTACAAGATAATCAAGGATTTAACTTCTAGAGGAGAGGTCAATAATAAAAAAAGACAAATTTACAATCGTGTGTCAGCGTTCACTCGGACCTGCGTAGCGTAATGTGAATGCATTAAGTAAACGCGTTTTATTAACAATTTACATCAAAAGATAACATGTTCAAAAGTAACTGTATATCGTACTCGCATGTTGTGTGTGTAGGTGTACGTCGTAATTCCATTGTCTTAACCTTATATTTTTATTTTTACTTTTTAATCTTAGCGTGGATTCGTCATCCTTATTTATTTCCTTATTAAATTCGCGATCTTACGTTGTTTAATTATTTTTTTTTTGTTTTCTCTTCATCCCTCGTAACGCTCGTCATTTTCACCCATCGGTCCATTCCCGTTTTTATCACCACTCGAATAAAAATCATTCAACTATCTACTCCGTTGTACATAGTAACATACATAACTGGAAGCCCTAGGCTACTAGGTTTTACATGGACGATGTAATCGGGTCAGGCAGAGAGGACGTCCTCGGGTCGTCGCGGTCGTCTTCGTCGTCGTCGTCGTCTTCGCGCTGTGCCGGAACTACCTCGTCGAAGCGGCTCCCAGTAGTAGGCCTAGGACAAGACTCAACGCCAGCATTGCCGATCCGTGAGGCCACAGGATGGCAAGGGATGGCGAGCCGACACGACCGCACCCACTGGATTCTGCGAAAACATAGAGAAAACGGCTCTGGAATTAGTGGCTCTCTCTCTCTCTCTCTCCTTCTCTACTCGTGCATGCGCTCAGAGGATTCGCCCACTGTACTTGTTCTAAGGGATTATTTATACAGGATGTTTTAAGACTTTCCCGTGGGATTTGGACTGTCGCTATCCTCGAGTCGAGGAAACCCGAGGTGAGCTGCAATTATATAAAGGGATTTGAAAATGATATCTTTCTTAGTTGTAATTGTAGAGTTGTTGCAAAGGAGTGTTGGTTTTGAGATTCTGCGCTACCACTCGTGCCTTTTGAAATATAAGTCAGGTGATAACGATTTCCAGAGGGTAGTAATTGGAAAACAATCAATCATAACCGTAATCATAAGTAACATATTTTTCCAAGTAATGGAAAATTAAAAGTTAGGAATAAAATATGAAAAATTTAATTTTACTTCCAAATAAACTTAAAATTTAGCTAGTGTTTTAAATAATCTACAATAATCATGTACAAATATGGTTTACAAATGTGCTATTTAAAGTTGAGAATGGAATGTTAAATAATTAAACCACCCAAATTCATTTTATACAACAAATTGTGACAAACACTTTGAAAAGTAATAACTTTTACAATTTTTCATTTTTTTAATTCAATATTAAGAATTAAGATTTTTTCATCTATTTAATTTGTTAAGGACTGGGAGTATATATTTTCTATAGTTGACAGTCCATCTTTCTAAATACTAGCCATTTTTATTTGAACTAGATCTTGTAACTAAGATACTAAAGAATAAAAAGAATCAAAATACCGAGCTGTACTAAAATTTCTTTCGAGACTTGTAACGGTGACTTGCGTAGCATAAAGATGCGTTTATATAAACTCCTGTAGAAAGTCCCGGGTTCGAGCCCAAGGCTTAACCGATTGATACAAGCACCGCTGTAAAATATTACACGTGCTTTATTCGCACTGTACGACCTCCAGCTTCAATTAGCACCAAGTGGGAGCATAATAAATAGAGCGGCATTAAATAATATATAAAAGAAATTTCCTTTCATCAATATGCTGCTTTTCTATTAAATTTAAAAAATATATATAGTAGCATCAGAAGCTACGTGATACTAACTAGAAATTACAAGATGTTGTAAGCTAATTTAGAAATCGGGGTGACTAGAAGTAATTAAGTAATAAATACAACTTAACACAAAGTGTCGGCTAAAGTTAAAATTAGTTACTTTCGCTTGTTTTACTTTTTGACTGTCACAAATAAAAAAGTAGGAAATTCTTACGTTATAAATTTCAGGCTATCGACATATCCAAAATCAGTTTTCTATAGTTAAATTGATGTCCATAAGAAAGTTAAAGATAGCAAGTGTTTTTTAGACTGTGCATATTTTCCCCGCAGCAAGAACTAAGAAATAGGTTTGGACACGCATAACAAGCTAAAAGAATTGCACTTATAATGGACTTCGATAAAACTTTGAGACACTGTTTTTCTGTAAAATAATGAGCCTCCGTTTTTAGTGTGGCAACTAAAGCCCTACACATGAAAAAAAGGAACAAATATAAGAAAAATGCATTAGTTACTATATCTATATATATGAGTGAAAGGTTTCGATTTTTTTTTCGTGCGTAGGACTTATATAGGAAAAAATAGCTCATAATAAGGATAGCAAAAGTCGAGAAATAAAATTATAATCATTTGAGAAGCTGAGGAAGTCTAAAAATCTTGATTCATTCCAAAGTTATGAACCATTAAAAATTCTTGGTCATTCTTACATTAATTTTAAGGGTGAAAATTCGAACTAATATTTAATCACTCATGCATTACTAACGAATTAACTTCGTTCACTTTATATATTTTTTCAGTATATTTAGAGCTTAGTAAGTAGTTATCATATATACAGATTGCAGAATATCTGTTAAACTAGGATCCATTTAGAAAAATGCTGGGACACGGATCTTATTATTTTGCAGAAAAAGTAATTCCTTACAGTTTTAAGAAAATTCAGGATCCGCATTCCTCTCGTCATTACCTGATTAATCAGGGATGGAGGGAGTCAGTAAAGCATATAGTTACCAACACTTCTATATCATATTTCTCTAGGTCCATTTTCTTATTTCAACATTTTTTGAGCTATTTTTTTGAACCAAGTTCAATTTTTTGTTCACGGAATTTAGCTTAACTTTGCAAAATATTAAAATTTTGAAAATTGAACGAAATAAGTACGAAATATCGGTCAGCTATATTCGCCCGGCTTCCCGTTAACGCTCCATGCACGAATCTCATTATTATCAAATAATAATCTGCCAAAGTTTTATGAAAATCCACGTCTTTCATCTCTGGTCCCTCCCCCCTCAGCTCTTCCTCATTAATTTTAAAGGCTGGATTTGTAATATAATAAATGAGCTCGGCTATACACCATTTGTTATTTGTACAAAGACGCGAGCGAAGGCTCTGGAATAATTTAAGGGAAAAAATTTGACGAGAAATCGAGTTTTCCACATAGCGCGCGAGAGCAGGGCTCGCGTATATATGCGGAAACATTTGCTCATATTTGTTCCCACGGGCTCTGACAAATATAACGTCGTAACAGTTCCCTTTGACGAGGAAATCCCAGGAAAAGCCTCCTGCCTGTCCTATCGTCGTACGAGCAGAATGTTCGAATTATTTGGGACGTGACAATTCCGACTTTGCAGTTTCGTGCTCGCGCGTTCGCGCTCTCTCCGCGCGTACGCAAGAGAGGAGCGAGCAGCGCGTACGTGAGCACCGGGGGAGAGCGAGTGGAAAGGGGGACGCTCGGAAGGGGAGCTGGGGGGACCGGGGGGTGGGCGAAGCTCGCGTCGCGACGACTGGCGAAGATAGCGTCGCGCGTTCGGGATGCCTCGGGATGAACCATTTGAGATACGATCTTTGCCCGGCGCGCCCTGCACACCACCGCTGCAGCGGACGCATCCAATGAACTTCTCTGTCTCTCGGCGCAGAATGAATATTGCCGGGCTATTATGCGCTACTATACGGGGGATATCTTCCTCTCTCCCTTTCTCCTCCTCTCTCTCTCTCTCTCTCTCTCTCTCTCTCTCTCTCTCTCTCTCTCTCTCTCTCATGCTTCCATCTTCCACTCTTTGTTAATTTTACTGCTTATCCGAAGATCGCTGTCTTTTGTCTTTTGCCTGAGAGGGGAAGCTTACGACATTAGCGCCATGGATTTTTGCTTGTTCTTTCATAACACAACTTTTTTTACCCCTTATTGCACGAAATCATAATGGTTTTGCCCTGCTTCCAGGAAAAATATCTGTTTTAATTTTCTGACTTTTTTTATTTCTCCCTGTTGTTTTGTCTTGAAAAGTTTATAAAAGGGTATTCGAATTCTTCAAAGATATATTCACCTTCTTTACCGCTAAATATTAATTTGATATTTTATAATCTGCATATTTAGGAACATAATAATAAATAACTCCTTCATGTTGTTATAAAAAATTATCAATTACTAGATATATTAAATCATCGTCAGTCTTCAATGCTTTTTTCCACTCTGCTTCATTTTAATTTTTTCCGTTTTTTTTTTCAACTTCTGGAAAATCAAAAAAAGTCATAAAGTCAAATGCAAACTTACATCCATATGAACTTGTTTGTTCTACATAGGAAGTTAGTATCAGATATATTCCATACATTAATTTCGAATTGTAAAATCGCTACAGTTATAGAAGTTTGCTTGCAAAGTTATGTAACCTTAACCTTGATTATAATTGAAAACTGACACTTTGTTTCATATTATACTATATCTGTGTGCAATAGTACTTCTAGTAAAATCAAGAATTTAGTAAGTACGAAAATCGAATTTGAATCGCAATTAGAATTTTTTCTGTTATTTTAGGTATATAGTAATCTGCTGCACAAAGACTGCATATATTTAATTTGCATGAACATGAGGGAATTTTGAGCAATATCAGAAAATATATTGCGCAGTAAAGTAAGCCAAGCGATCGTCTTCTTTCCACAGTATTGCCCGGTCGTTCGTCCCCGGAGAATGTAAAATTACGAATTTATATCGCGGTTCATAAAATTTTCGGTAAAAAAACCGACTACAGAAAAGACACTTCCGCGCAAGACGAATTTCTGGAGGAATTTCCGTCCGGAGAGGACAATCGAAGCAGCGACAGCAAGATCGAGGCATATTATGCAAGCTCTCCTCCTGGCGAAGCGTCGTATAAGAAGCCGTCGCGCGTGCTTTCGAATTTCAGCCAAGCGCACCGATGCCATTCTCGGCTGATCATAAACCGCCACGGAGGCCCGTAAATCGGAGCCCGACGGCGATTCGGACGCGTCTATAACGATGAGATTACGGCGCGAGTTACGCGTTACTCCAAGGGCTTCTATACTCCCTTTACCAAATTTCCCTTAGCTAACAGAACACGTGCTATATACATATATGTGTATATATATATATCTAGCGCATCTACACTACTGCAGTATCTATGTAGTGAATTTGTAATTAAAAAATAGCTTCTCAACGATTCATCCCCGAATAACATGTGATTCTATGTTTCGCATGCATTATAAATTAAGAGTATGTTGTTGTTTATCATGTTATCTTTTTTCAAAGCTAAATCATACCTTATAATTCTCATAGAACTGTACTTCAAGAAAACTATGGTTACCCTCAACCCTTGTTAGCTAATGTTAATTAGCAGATATTCTTTATAAATAATCAGAAAGTATCGAAACAAAATGATGAAAATCTTCGTCGGATTACACTGTTTTACCAATAGTTATCTATGCTTACTTAATCAAAGTTTTGTCTAAAACTATAAGTACTAAATTCACATGGCACTTGGAATAGATATTATAATAATGCATAGAGGAAGGGCGGACAACTAATGAAAATAGTATGATATGAAGAATCCATCATTTTTTGCAACAAAAAAAAATAGCTATCCCCAATTCTAAACGTAATAAAGATCATTTATAAATTATTTTTTCTCAGTAAAAATACAATAATGCGCTCTAAAACTTTAATCCAGTTTAATACTGAAAAAAAAATTATAAATGATCTTTATTTCGATTAGAATTGGGGACAACAATTTTTTTTTGCAGAAAATGCCTTATTATTTTCTGGGAAGCAAAAAACCACTCTTTAACAATATTGGTATCTATCGGTAAAATAGAGTATACTCCAATGTACTCTCAATTAGCGCAGAACTATAAGAGTTTCATTTTGAAGAGTATAATTATCTTGTGCTGTAAAAAATGTGTGAGAAATTTGTCCTTTCATTTTTAACCAGATCGATATTTAACCCTTGCGGAACTACGTGGAATTGCAATTAATAAATCAATAAATCCATCTCCCGCAGATACATGACCCTCACTCTTCACCTTTGCCTTAATCCCAGAAGGATTGAATATTACTCCTACCTTATGTTATACATCCCATCAAAAATAACATTTTTTTTTTTAATCACATACTTCAAAGCGTAATTGCTGTAATTATAATAAATATTATGAGCATATGAATCATCAAGCTTATGGTTTTTTTTCACGAGTATATGGTAAGTAGATGCAAATATTGTAATTTTCGGTCTAGAGCGCGTCAATAATTTTGCAAGACGACGGCCAGAATCTGCGGAAGCTGGCGAAGAATCGCATTAAAGATGACGACGTAGTTTCTCGATTAAATTTGCGAGTAAGAAGCCACCGAGCTGAGGGAAAAACTAAATTACTACACGACGGAGAAGAAACTCGGCTTCGCTCTCCTTCCTTCCTGCGACCGTCTCTGTTTCTCTCGTTCGCTGCTTCTCTTCTTGCTCTAGTCACTTTGTGCTGATGCTGGAAATTTGCGCGACTTTTTCTGTCGCGACTACAATGTTTGCCGCAATTCTCATCAACGAAAAACTCTATTACGTTAACCACGAATTCGGCGTGAAATACAGGCGAAAATGATGAAGTAGAAAGGCGTTTGTTAAAAACCCCATGAAAATTTAATAGCTTAATGAATCTAATTTATAAAGATATTTTATTTCTCTCGAGATACTTTCTCGCGGATAATCGACTGCGCAAAGAATGAAAATTTCAATTTTCTATCTTATACTCGTTTAAGAAATTGCTTATTCTGAAATGAGTTATTTTTTTCCATAGACCCTGCATATTTCAGTTAATTTAAAAAACATAAAAAATAAAATTTCTTTTAGGTTTCTTTGTGACTAGAAAGAGGAGCACTAAAATTATTTAAAATAATTTATTATCATAACAGTGTTAAATCACACCCAAATTTAAGCTTGATTACAGTAAAATTATTGGAATAATTTATATAATTCAGAGAATATTTGAGTGCAATTTCCATACAGTTGGTTTCGAATAGTTATTGAGCTTCCTAAAAAGATGTATTATTGATTAACAAGGGAATATGGTAATGCTAAAGCAGCGGGATTAATTCGAAAATTAATATCAATTTGTGAAATAATAAAATTTATTAAAGGAAAACAAATAATAGACGCAATTTTAGTGTTAGACCGTAAGTTTATAAAGATAGTTAAAATTATGTTCTGATTATATATTTGTCCATCAATTCGCAATCAAGTGAATTTTAAAAAGATACTACACCCTTCAAAGAAAACTTTACAGGGTTATTACTTTATTTTTTAATTAAATTTTTTCATTCAAATTTTTAAATTGCTTTAATGTTTACAAAGAAGAAAAAATTCTAATAAATAAAAATTAAGTGGACAAATATTATACTGTAATGATTTGTAATAAATAAATTCAAGTAATAATAATTTATGTTTACGTATACTATAAAAATAATTCTGTATATTTAAACTTTGTTAAATAACTTAAAATTAATTGAACATCGAAGACTGCAACATGAAGGAAAATGTAATTTAAATTTATATTGCCCAGTGAGTTAATAAATTTCGAAAATTTGTTCCTTTGTCTATAAATTTTTACTTTCATAATGTTTTATCGGAAAGGCATAAAAGTGGAGTTTAGTTTTCAACGACAATATACTATCGCGTACACAGCCATGTAGCTATGAAGTACGTTGAAGTTTTTTGCAAAGTTTTGATGAATAACATTTTCTGCTTTTATGGTATTATTTTTTCTTGTTTTATTCGACAACAAGTTTTGACACTTTCGGGCCATCAACGAGAATTTGCTTTTACGTACGTTACGTATATAATATTATATGTATACAAAGTTGAATTCACATATATACTTTTCTTTCCGCATAAAGAACAATCTTTGAAAAAGTGACTCACCGCAATGTCATTTCTGCAACTGTATACCGTTACAAAAGAATCGCAGTTCAAAACGATCTCCATGCCCACTCAAATTAACGATTCACATCTGGAGATTAGATGTCACTCCCCTTTAATGGGAGTAATTGAATTCAAAATAAATCGAGGGTTAAAAGCTATATAAGAGGGGGGAAACGCTATAAAATCCAGAGGGCGAAGCCATAAGTGCGTAAGTGACGCTTATCTACGCAAAGCTCCATTAGACAGATTCTAGACTGCGCTGCTAAGGGGCTCCGCAATAACACGGCGATATCTACACCCCCCCCCACATAACCCCCCCGCCATCCCGTCTTCTACTCTCATTTTATGTTTCTCATTCGTTAATGCGGCTAAGCCAATCGCTACGATCCGCGAATAAACATTCGAACTCTATATATGTACACGGCCGGACTTTCAAAAGAGATAAAGTGTCAATTTTCAATTAGCTAAACGAACCTATAATTCTCGAATCGATAAAGCATCACGTCCTGCGCAACTGCACATATTGAGCAACGTTGAGGAGAGTTCGAGAAAATATATAAAAAAAAGTACACACTATATTGGATTTCCATTTCTTGCTTATAAGCAAATGATCCTAAAAGTGAAATTGGAATTCATGTGCCGAAGATCCCGCGCGCGGAATAAAACATCAGAGCTATATGCGAGAGGACAGTGCGGGAGGCTGGCATGCGCGACGACACAGGGAGAGAGAGAGAGAGAGAGGCGCGGCGGCGCCTCGCTTATACAAGCCGAGAATAAAATAAAAGTGTCCAAGCGTCGGAGCGTAATAAAACGCCTCACGTATCATCGGCTCCTCTTCTCCCCTCTCACTCTCTCTCTTTCTCTCTCTCTCTCTCTCTCTCTCTCTCTCTCTCTCTCTCTCTCTTTCTCTCTCTTTCCTCGCCGCCTGTATTCCGGTATACTATACTGCAGTAGCCCTATCCATACGTCTATTTGCGCGATCGAATAAAGAGGCTGTATCGGGACGATTCACGAGGTGGAGAGAGAGAGAGAGAGAGAGAGGGAGCCTCGGGGAGGGGACTTGGGCTTTGAGTCGCGCGAGGCTCCGCTCGTGCGCCAACTGCTCGCGACGACGACGACGACTAAGGCTATAAGGGAGGAATAAAATCGAGTGCGAAAGGAAGCGGCACCGAATGGCTTTTTAAATCGGTACTCGCCCACCCGCGCTCGCGTTCACCTAGCACTTTACGCGCGCGCCTTTACTGCGGAATAATGGTATTGCCAATAGAGACTATAGACGCGCGGACTTGCGATGTCATATATATACGCAGCTTCATAGGGCCGATTTTATTGGACTGTTGACCGACGCGCAGCGGTGCCTTATATACCCAATCTTATGAACTCGCTCTCTCTCTTTCTCTCTCTCTCTCTCTCTCTCGCTCGCTCCCTTGGTCTTTTCGGCACGAGTATTCGCGCCCGCTGCGAGAGATGCGTAAATCATATAGCGCAAACGAACGAACGAACGAACCAACGTGGGGCTAACGAGACAACCGGACTCCAGAGGCCGAGGGTAACACCGCTTATATACGCATACGCACGGCGTATACTATATTCAGGTTCTACAGGGCAGAGTATAGCTGAGCAGCAAGAATGGATATTGGGGAGTATGGGTACGGCGGTAGTGCGCGGTTGTGTGGATGTATATATATATGTACACAGACAGGGGCGGAGGGCGAGTGGGCGCTTGGATCGTTCGCTACTGCCGTTGACAATGAATCATGCGCTCATTCGTTCGCTCAGTCTGTCGCACCGCGCATAAACCGCTCTCCTTGCATTTGTCGGACATGACTTTTCCAATTTCGTGCCGCTGCAGGCAATTTAATAGATATTCACCCTCTCGCCCACCCACCGATTGACAAAGCGCTACATCTACACATGTATATAGGTATGATGTATATATAGTGGCGGAGGTCGCCGGCCTATATACTCGTATACGAGCCGCGGAAGCGCGCGATAACGTAAGCCAGAGATGCGTGTGCATATTTGCACGGGCGCCTGTTGTCCCTCTACACTCTGCGCGTGCACTGGCACTGCTCTGTGGCTATGCTGCCGCCGCCGCCGCCGCCGCTACCGGCGCTTCTACTGCTGCTGGTGGTCAGTGCACTATACCGAGTGCAAAACTCGCCGCCTGTCGCTCTCTGCACGCATAGCCTGCATAAGCATAGCTCTCTCTCTCTCTCTCTCTCTCTGTGCGCGTGCGCGTGTGTGTGCAGTGTGGCCCTGCACGACCAGATTTTGCGTTGTAAAATTACTATGATAACACGGCGTACAAGGATTGCGCTATATATGTAGGAGAACATGCCTGAAATAACAACGTGTCCATGCTAATAAATACGATGTATACCTGCGGACGCGCTATATACCGTGCCTAGCATATGTATATAGCTATAACTGCAATACTGCAGGGACCTTTTCCCCAACTCGAACGCAACAACTTTTGGGATGAAAATTCTATACACCGGCTATTTAAGCGCGCCCTGCTCACCTCTATGAGGATTTCCGTAACTACGCGCGGTTTTATGCCTTCTGATGCTCGATGCGGTGTCTCACGGCGTTGCGAGGATAATTTTTGAACCGTGAAAATTAGCCTCTGCGCTAGGAATTTGTATAAAGTCGAGAAATTTGTATATCTAAGACTAGCAGGTAGAATTGTTTAATTGGTTTTTGAAATCATGTTTTATAGGAGCGATATGATTTAATTTTATAATTTATTTAATATATAAGTTATAATTATTTTGAGAAAACTGATTACTCTGTGTGATTGCATTGAAACGCGTGCAATTGATAAGAATAATATAATATTAAATTCGATTCATATCGTGTATTATGTTCGGTAAAAAATATTTTCATGAACGTGTTAATCGCGCGTAATTATTGTATTAAATATTTCATTCTACATTGATAAAAAGGAATGATTGCAGTAACAAAACAGCTTTGCTCGATAAGTAAAATTATTCAATTTAATATTTTACGATAATTTATTAAAAAAACATTTCACGTTAAGATTTAATTGCATTATGCCCTCATATATATATGCGTTTTAATGTAGATGTGCAACAAATGTATCCGCTCAAATATATATAATTTAAATGGTACGCGCAAAAAATATGCCAGTTTTCTTTTTTGTTAATCAATGTCTTCGACAATACAATTTAGTTTTAAAATTTGCAATTTTGAAAATTAATATACATGAATATATTGATTAGTTTGTTGTTGCAGAGGTTGAAAATTTTTTTAATCTTTCAGTTTTCTTTACATTTATCAGATCTAAAAATCTACGCATTTGCACCGTTTATCATACTTTCTAGAAAAATCAGGATTTATGTCCACAAGAGTAGGCATTTCTTAAAGAAAGATCTCTGTTCTTTTCTAACTGAATTTTTCATCATAATGGAAGAAGTAACTCTTAGACGATAAAAAATAAGTGTAAAATTTCATTGATTCATTGTGTTTAATTTTCGAAATATGATATAATGTAAGAGTTTTAAATAAAAAAGTGCAAATGGTTGGAGTTTATATTGAAAGCTGTGTATATACAAATAGTTTTGTGTTTACTAGTGTTATATCTAAAAAATTTGTAAATAATTTAACGCTGTTTCTAAGCTGAAACAGACAAATCTGATTAGAAAAGTAGCTAGATATATTCTATAACAGTTCCTTTATTAATTAAACTTAAAGTTTATCATTTTACATTACTTTATCAATTTATGGGGGGGGAAGGGAGATATATAGGAGCGCGAGGGCAGAAAAACTGGCCGGCCAACCCTCAAAATAAACGCGACGCACTTAAATCTGTCGTCGCAGTAATCCGAGAGCCACGGAGATTACTCCCTCGACAAAACGGTCCTCCGACGCTCGGCCGCCCAATACAGACGATGGCGTAGGGAGCGACGCGGAATTTTCCGAGGCCAGGCTATAACCGCAGAGAGAGAGAGAGAGAGAGAGAGAGAGAGAGAAGAATAGGCGTTATCTCGACAAACGCTCTCGCGACTCCGAACATCAAGCTAATTCGATTTCAACGGCGGCGGCGGCAGTGGCTGCTGCGGCTCTCTGATGTTTCTCCCTTTCTCCCTCCGGTGACGTTCACCCCAGCGATTCACGCACGCGCACTTCTTCGTTGGCACACTGGCATGATTCACATAATAAATTTACCAAGGACCACGCTCTCTCTCTCTCTCTCTCTCTCTCTCTCTCTCT
>UELV01014898.1:5355-17503 GCA_900490015.1 Megastigmus stigmatizans | reverse complement strand
TATATATATATATATATATATATCTCCTCTCTGCTTGTCTCTTTCGATCCTTACACCCCCGTGATTGATATCGCAACAAAAGAGAGCCCGAATCTGCTGCGTCATACCCAGATATTTTCATTATGACGATTTTTCTTATGGGGGATGCTGTCACTGCCGTCGCTGCCGCTGCTGCTGCTATTGCTAACACTGCTATATGACAGTCTGAACTGCGCCGAGCACAGCAAATTCGCCCGTTCAAGAGCTTTTTATGTTTATTCATATGGGAGTGTGTGCGTGGACGAACTCGAGGATGAGAGGAGAAAAAAATTCCGTACGCGCTCGCTCTCGGCATCTCTAACTCGCACACGCATATATACCGCTTCTTCTTTGTCATACAGAATATTTTTTCCTCCCTCCCCCTTTTCTGCGTATTTAATAAATCAAAACTCACTTCCCGCGCGTTTCCTATATTACGGAGAATTCTTGACTTGTTTTCCTGTCTGCAGAGAGTGACATTGTCGAAAAAAAAAATGATTTTCATTTTGTATATCCATGTCGCTGAAAAACTCAAGTTCAAACTCGCATGTATATATGCTAAACATCTATTTTTTAATTCTAAATTATATTTCCCTGAGCAGCACTTGTAATTCTTATATTTTGCATGAATTTTTACAAAGAAAACGAATAAACAATCATTCATGAACATTTTGATCAATGCTGGAGATTTAAACCAACACCTTATGTGTTCTGTTCAAATTTTAATGAATTTAAAATAATTGTGTTTCATTTTTATTTACATTTAATATAATAGTAGTTTTTTTAAATGTCACATATTTTATCAATATAAAATATAATTACAAGACTGAAACTAATTTACTGGAGAAGTAAAAACTAGCTCTATGCTAAAGAAGTAGATAAAATAAAAAAAACTACTATTTGATTAACTCTATCGTTTATAAAATGTTTTCCAGCATGCTTTTTCATACATTCTATCTTGGAATTTAATTTAAAAATTTCTTGATCCTCATTCCTACAATATTGCTTACAAGCTTTATACTGCTTTATACTTATTAAACCAAAGTTAAGTACATTTTTTTTATCAGGACACGAGATGAGATTAGATACGTATTTAAGAAGCATTACTTCTTATGTTTTTTTTTTGTTACTAAGATTTGATTCATAATAATCCGTGGGTAAGAAAACTAAAAAGTATTTAATACATCTGCTTTTGGCATAAATTCTGGATATAATAGAAAATATTAACTAGTCAAGTTTCAAGGGAAATTTCGTCACAATATTATCACTGTGTGATGTTGAAGTATATATACGCTGCATCATATGCTTATGCATAAACAAGTAAGAATACGCATACTAAATATGCTAAGTAAGTTCGTAAATTACAAGCAACTTATTTAATTAAAAAGTAAATAATATCTCTCAGATGAAGAATAAGTATATTTAAAAGGACGAAATTATAACACGGATAAACTTGTTTCTATGCAGAATTATTTATTCAATAAATTATTCATAATGAAATAACTAATTATCGCTAGAAAATATTTTATTGTTTTAATGTAAAGTTAACCACCTAGAACAACAAATATCTAACATTATGCACAGCATAAAGGTTATAATTTTGTACGATATTTTCTGTTGTAAGGAAATGATAGTATGTATATTATAACAAGATTGAAAAGTATCTGCGAAAATACCAGTAGCTTGCGGTTAATTAATTTTTTGTACTCGAAAGCTCGTAGGAATTAAAATGAAATTTTCTGAGCAGTTTCATTATACAAGAGATAACTCGATGGATTCGCAAACAAAGTGCACGCAAATCATGTTTTGAAATTCGCCATTTCAACTCTACGGCGCGCCGTCACTATGGAATTAAAAAAGAGCTTTAAATTAATTTTTCGTTTCATACCGCGATGCTGCTTGCTCGATATCGGCTAAAAGGTGTTTAGCCCATCTTTATGAGATGTAGCTAGAATGTTTTCCGCTCCTGTCGTCGTTAAAGAAAAAGTTCACCGCAAGAAGTTAAAGCGCAAAGGTCCTTTCTTGGCCTTATATAGCAAAATGAGATGACGAGGGGCAGAGACGGGGGACGGGGTGGGATAAGCGGATTATTAATTCGATTTCCTTAATAATTCCGCTTAGAAGAAAGAGAATGAAAATTAAAAATTCGTTTTATACAACTTAAAAAGTTTTCCACCCCATCAATATTCATAAAATTAGCGACGATAAAGTTTTACGATACTGGCGCGCGAGAGAGAGGAAGAGAGTTGGCTGCTGCTGTAATGTAAGTGAAGCGCGCGCCGGAATACCGTCTGCACTTAATTTAAATATCTACGTAGGGCCAATAAAAATATATTATAAAACACTTTGCGCGCGGGCGCTAGCGCTGCTTTTAAAATTCTCCGAACGGCCATATAAGACGAGCCGTAACGAACTGCGGAAAACGAGCGAACGAGCGAGAATCGAGAGAAAGAGATAGAGGGAGAGAGAGAGAAAAGTCTAGACCGAAACACAAACGAAAGGCATTCCATCCAGAATTCAGAAGTGCGCTCGGCAAAGTTTTTTGCGTTTTCCGAGCGCTAGGCCAAGGGAGAGGGGTGAGCAGGAGGCAGGTGTGTGTATATATATATATATACATATATATAAGATTGGCGATGAGGAGAAGGAAAAAGCAGCAGCAGACGAGATGGGTCGTTAAATTCAGTTTCCTACTTGGGGTGCGCGGGAGGGTGGAGGTAGAGGTGGAGGTGGGTGGGGGCGATCGTCGGCGGTGTTCATTCGCCAACCGGAAATGAGCCGAAACGAGCACAATAGCACATAGTGTGCGTTGTGTGTTCGACGAAGACGTGGCTACTGCTGCTGCTGCTGCTGGGATAGACGATAAGAATCGCGCTCGTTTCGCGGTATAATAACTCGAGTTTTCGGACGGCGGCGGGGGCGTTATCGTATATAGTAGTCCCTTTTCGCTGGCAAGCCACGCTATATCTTTCTATTCTCTTTCTCCTCCCCACGTTCGCTCTTTCTTATTCCGCGCTCTTCTCCCAGTCTTCTCCCGCAGTCTCTCTCCTCCGCTTAGTCCTTTCTATACCTCTTATACATATATATACCGGAGCTCTCTACCTCTACCTCTGCCTCTGCCTCCCACACTCCCAATTTATCTACCTTGATATATTTCGCTTTCCTTTTCCTCCTCTTCCTTTCTCGGTCATTGTACCACTTGCGAACGGGTCAACTGATTATCGTTAAAAAGTTTAAAGCGATCTTTGAGGGAAGATAAGAGGGTAGGAAGTCGCGGCCAGCCGGGCTTATTGGCCCTCGCTGATAGATGGCACATTGTCCGAGGAGAGCGCACCGCGACTGCATATAAGTACCGGTCCACCTTGGCCCTGCTCACAGCCTATGTAATATGCAGATTGATCAGTATTTAAAAGAGTAATCTTTTATAAATGCCCGTTCGCGAACTTTATACATCTATTGCCCGCCGCCGCGACTAATTTGTGTTCTATATATACCGCATCAATTCTTTGACCGATGCGCGGCTCTTTTTTTATTATTGTTTCGCGAATTTCATTTTATAGAATATTCCCAGTCGAATAAGCCTTGGCACCAAAAACTTTAAAAGTGCAGATATTTAAAGTAGCGAAAGCGGACGCGTGGATTCAATATATTATACCGTAAAGAAAAATGAGAAAATTGACTGCAAAAATTTGAATTTCCGAGTAGGGGAATGATTTTGGAAAATTATTTCCATACAATATAATGCATATTATTTGTCCCCCTTCTTTCTATAAAGCGAACAAAAAGGGGACGCGTTCTCGGTAGTAGATTAAGTTCGCTTATCAGAGTGATGCGACGCGAGCCATTATAAAAAAACGCATATTAATCATAAAAAAAGGCAGTGCTAAAACGTTTTCAAAAAGCGTTTTTTAAAATAGCCCATGCGCTCGATTCGACTCTTTAAAGCTTTTGGAAGGAAGCAAACAATTGAAAATATCTGGAATTACATAATACTTATCGCTGGCGATCGCGAACTCATTAAATTCATTAAAGCCTCGTTAAAGAGGTATTGCGAGCGCAAAGAGCGCAGCTAAGAAAGGGGTATAGGACAACTTCCGCGGGCTAAGGTCCGACAGAGCCGCGGCGAGCATAATTCTTCATTATTATACGCATAGCGCGAACGCGTGCGATGGTATCGGGAGAGGAAGGAGGGCGGGGCATGTACACGCGAGGCCGTTTCTCGCGAACTAATTACGGTCCTCCGTCGCTGCTCACATACGCGCCGCACTCGGCAAACTCGTATAAACGCGACAGTCAAGTATAAAAGGAACAGAAAGAGAGAGAGAGAGAGAGAGAGAGAGAGAGAGAGAGAGAGCAGAGAACAGAAGGAAGAACGCCGCAGCCGTATAATAGGCAGGGACCGGGGCGCAATGGCATGGGGGGCTGCAAACGAGGGAGCGAGAGAGAAAGCTCCGCTGCTGAGCTCGCAGTTATCCACCGTGGAAATCGCCGCCAAGCGCACCTATAAAACAATCGGAATTAAACAAGCGGACTTTAATCACGCGCCGGCGATAAAGATTCGTCACGAAATTTATTGCACTCGCGGGGGGACACTCGGCTCCGCCGCCTCTGCTCTCTTTCCCTCTCTTTTTTTTCCCCCTGCGCTTTCCCAGCCAGCTCTTTCGCGCCCAACGAAGCGGCCAACGAAGAGGAATGCCTGCTTCATAAAACTGCGTACCGCACACGGCGGTGGCGGCAGCGGCGGCGGCTACACGTGACATACGCCCGTGCTGCAGCTCGCTTATTTCGCGGTCCGCGAGCGGCTCGTTCGTCGGAGCTGCTAAAGTCGCCTGAATTGCGTTTGATAGCTTCAATAAAGGCGTCCCCCGGGCTCTGCGTGCGAGCATTTATTGCCTCTGGTCAATCAAAAGATGTTCATTTTTTTATCGCG
Organism: Megastigmus stigmatizans; assembly: GCA_900490015.1. Classification (NCBI taxonomy): domain Eukaryota; kingdom Metazoa; phylum Arthropoda; class Insecta; order Hymenoptera; family Megastigmidae; genus Megastigmus; species Megastigmus stigmatizans. Next base: position 12,558 of record UELV01014898.1, on the reverse strand, counting down.
CTCCGAAAGCTCGCGCCTCTGCTGTGGAACCGTTCTCTCTCTCTCTCTCTCTCTCTCTCTCTCTCTCTCTCTCTCTCTCCCACTCACTCACTCACTCACTCACTCACTTTTCCTCGCTCAAGACACATACACATAGATGATTCATTCGAGCGAGCCAGGCTGCTAACTGACAATCCTCGACTTTTATTCGCGTATCACTTTCCTCCTCTATGATGTACTTGCTGACTGCTTATATATAGATGACTCGTTTTTTCGAGCTTCCCGATTAGTTTTCAAATCGTGCGGACAGTCAAGAAATTTACTGCTCAGTATAACTTTTTCTATTTTTATCGAGGACTTTGATATATATATATATATAGCGTAATTATTTATTTAGAAATTTTATTGGACTCTGTCACTGATTCCGTGCGCTGATTATATAATATACAGTTCACTCATTAGCCGCTCTATACGTAGCTACTCGTTTTTTACGCATGTAAGTCTTAAAGGGATGAATTAAAAAAAGTGTCCCCGTTCTCATGCATCTACGCTTGCCTATCCAATAGGCAAGATAACAAAATTTCTTTTTTCGATCGGTATCTGCAGTAAATCGATATAAGAGAGCTTTAACGGATTCTTGAATCATTTTAGAAATTGATTTATAAATTAGTTATATAGCATTATGTCAAGTTCCCATTAATTAAATGTCTTAGCTAGGTATATGTAACTTCTAAATTCTAAAAAGTAAAGAGTTGTACTGCTCCATTACGAAAAAAAACGTTTAATTTTGACTTCTTTTAAAAATATTTATTCTCTGAGTGTCAATTATTCTTTCCGAAGACAAGAGAATACTTGTTTCAGTTTCAAACATATGGCAATAAATTCCATAATTTGCGCAAAAGAAAATGTATAGAGCTATTATTCGAATCTCAGCTTTATATAGGCAGACGGATACATACATTTCTTATTTTCTTCAATGCCTTATTGATCCAAAATTATTAATTACACAATTATACTAATTCTGTACAATTTTAATGATTGATTGTTTTTCATTAGTTTAATGTTGGAAATGAATAAACATGAAAACCATTCATCTCCATTATCCAGATGTTTAGAATCTCAATTTTTTTTATCAAAGCAGAGAAAATTAGACACACAATTGCGAAGGAGTGGGTATTATACTGTAGAGTATAGTGTACACAGCCACACTGCACAAAAAAGAACAGAACAGTATGCTAGTCCGAATATGCATATTAGGATGGGAAAGTAAATCGTAAGGAGGGTAGAAATTGATGCAGGAATTTAGAGAGGAAGTATAGTATCGGGTGGTTGCTCGTTGAGGGAGCAAAACATCTGCAGATGGGCGGCGGCTTTTTGCTCGTATAGATGTTATACTCACGACGGCTATGGGGTGACGCATCGCCTGTAATCGATGCAAGATAGGGGCCTTCCTCGGTCACTATGGCCGAGCCCGATGCTTTGTAGACCGGGGTTATTTCAGCGAAGCACCTTAGGCGTATCTTGCCGTCCTGGAACAGGCCCGTCGTCTCCAAGGTTAACAAGGACCTGGTGAATTTCTTCTGCTCCTCCTTGCTCTGTATAGACTTTGTATGTATTCGGAATTGCATCGTGCTATTATTGAGCTGGAACAGAATAGTTTGAGCTAATAATTATTGAGATTTGGTAGATGTTTATTGCGTGCAGGGACTGTCGCGGTTACTTTAAAACTTTTGCACCTATGTGTGATATATCAAGATTGCTTATTATTTATGTTACAGTTATTGGAATAATATTTTACTCGTATGAATAAGTTATTCCATTATTTAACGAATACTTTCACGCCATACTATACCGACAAATATAGAGCGATATACCTAGTAGTTTTACCTAAAGACGCGAAATATATGCAGATTGCACTCCCATTCATAAATATACGGATCCCAGAATAATCAGGCTCACGAGAGGGGTGCGCAACATTCATTGCTGTTTGTTTAAGCGTTAGAAATGTAGACTGAATGGCTAGTTCGCGTACGTATACTCGAGCAGTGCGGCACGCTTCATCTTTGCAGAATAGCAAAAGCTTTTATAAAGATTCTTAGTAATAAACTTGGAACGAGAATTGAGTAAGTCTTTCATTATTCATCTTTGTTTACTGTTTTAGAAGACTGCATCGCACAACCTTTCTTGCGAACATTTATCCCAGCTGTTTCAAATGATTTTTCTTAATTTTGTTATTACGCAGTAATTGATGCTTAAATAGAATTTTATTGCGTCAAGATGTAACATTGAAAACTAAGTTTATCTTATAATAGAAGTAATGGCCGTGTAATAGCAAAGTAGTAAGAGCCATCTCGTACACTTTCGTTAGAATAAAATGAAATATATAGGAGAAGTGTAAAGCCACGTATCGAGCAAGCTTTCTTTATTTCACACCCGCAGCGACTGTTAAGTATATAGAACTGAGTAATATGTAAATAGCATAATTTTTTTCACACGTCTAACCCCTATATATTGCTTTAATCTTGTAAATATCAATGGGAGAAAAAGTATAATTGACTCTAAAGCTTTTAATAATAATGTGACAGGCGTGTCGAAAAAAAATATGATACATGGATGTGTACACCGGGAGAGACTGATGTAGGAAGGGGATCTGGAAATCTCGTAAAAATAACGCATTCTATCCAGAGAAAACAAAATCCAGAATAATCTTATCAATTTTTTCTACTCCTCCACCTTCTCCTCCTTTTCCCATCTTTTTCCCGTATATAGTCGCGCGTCCTCCGTCGTTTTCCTCCGCATATCGCATGCGACTCGAACGTGATCCCGCTTTTAAGATAAATGTCATGTCACGGAGTTTCGAGTTTCCCTCCGCGACTACCTCCTCCCCCTTTCACTTGATTTTTCTCCACCCACGCTCTTGGTTTCTCGCGCTTTGCACCGAGTCCCTCCTCCTCCTCCACACACGCACATCGCCTCGCCTCACAGGCCTTCTTCCCATTTCATTCAAGGATGTTTCTTCGACCCCCCGCGACTTTCTTTCTTTCCCTTCATTTCTTTCTTATCCGTATACGTACATATAGAGGCTCGGCGCTCTCCGCGTAGCGAGTTTCCATCTCGCGGAGAGAGCGAGCGAGGCTACGAGCATATATACCTAGGGATGAAAAAAGGGTTAAGATGAGGCAGGGGGTAGGAGGAGAGCGAGAGAAGGCATATATAAGGCGAGCGCGCGCAGACTTCCTCCGACGTTATTACTTCGGCAAACAAACAAAAGCATACATCACGGCAGACTTATGACACGGGACAACGCGCGCTCCATCCATAAAAGCCGCGCGGCGCGGCGGCCTCGTATATACCTTACACACGCAGTCACGTTCGACAATGTCGGCCTCGCCCCGTGGCTGTACGGCTGGCTTGTACGCGTATGTGCGGCCGGGCTCGTGCATGTGCTCTTTACATATATGTCGGGAGAGAGAGAGAGAGAAGGCACACCGTAAAAGAGCTGCGTGCTGCACTTGGATACAGCGGTGATGCAGGCGAGTTTCGAGCTCCACTCTCTCTCTCTCTCCAGGGATATATGCGCGCCTTTCTTATCCTCCTGCCCTTTTCTCCTGACAGACCCCTTCGTCTATTCTTCCCTACTGCTGTCCTTTATACGATATATTTTTCTTGATGTCCTTTCCTCTCCCACGGTTTTATTCAAAGGAGCTCACTCATCGAACGCTCGCAACTCGAGCGCGCGCAAGCAATATAAAAACAAAACATGATTCGTCTATAGCGGAAAATATAGAAATGCTCGAATACCGATGCGCGACTGCAGCCTTTTTATTATTGCGGATTGTTCGTTTTATTTTCCAGGATATGTAATATAGGGTAAACCTTTCTGCTCTTTCGAATGATTAAAATTTGTGAAAGTCGAATCTTTATTTCATTGTTTTCGCACGCGATGTATTCGTCCGTTCACCGTTGTGAAGCATACATATAAAGGGATTATCCTTTACAATGACTTTAAATGAGATGAATTTTAATTGAAATTCGTGTTAATTTAGTGTATAAATGAGATAAATTTAATTTTTTATTTACACTGCACATGATGTATTATTGTTTGCTTCATTTGCTAAAATATGTAAATATAATAAAAAATATTTTCTATACAAGCTTTTAACGAAGCAATCATTTGGTTATAATATATAATCTATTGGGATTCTTATTTTTATCATCCCAATGAATATACCATTTTTGGTCATTGCAATTTAAAATAATTTTAATTGTAGCAAACAGTTGTTTTCATATATTTCTATAAATTTAATTAAACATAAAATACCACATATAAAATTATTTAGGTTTCAATCAAATATCATATAATAATTGTATTTTATCAATAATAATATTGTGGTACCATAAAGTATAGAATTTTCATCATTATTTTTTTAAGTAAACTAATAGAATATAATTTTTTGTATACATATACATTTATTTTACCTTAACTATCACAGATACTATAAAGATATGTTTCTATTCGTATTTAAGTCTGCTTTACTTTTTGCTTACAAAATATTCTGCTTGTATTCGTTGAAGCCTCAACTATAATCAAACGTATTTTGTAGCGGGTACAAATTAGCGCGTTGTCAGTCTCGAAAAGCGCGCGTGAACCGAAGAAATTGGCTGCCACCGGCAAATAAAGCACGTAAAAGGAGAAAAAACCTGCAGGGGATAACGCGTTCGCGCGCTTGCGTAGGGGCAACAAAAAAAAGGAAGAGGCAAAAAAGAAAGAGAGTATAACGCGCGGCCGCCCGGCCCAGGCCTTTCGCCTTTGGCACGAGATCAAGCGCGTCAGGGGTGTACCAGCGTGAAAGAGAGAAAAAGACAAATAGCTAAACCGAAAGCAGAGAGCGAAAGCGAGAGAGAGAGAGAGAGAGGGAGAGGATTCGCGAAGCAAGTGTACGAGAGAGAACATATGTGGAGAGAAATAGCAGAGTGAAAGGGAAGTAAGAGGGCCAGCCTGCGCGGGGGAGTGAAGCGACAAAGAAAAGGAGGCAAACGTATAGAAGGGGCCAGAGGGTGGACAATCGATGAAAACAATTTTCTAACCCAATGCAGCACTAGCAGCAGGAGCGGGAGCAGCAGCAGCAGCAGCGTCTCGCTTTCTCTCACGGCAGGTGCACTTTCGTACTAACCGCCTCTCGACGAGGTACTTCTCTCGCTACTGCCCAAGACGCTTTCAGAGCTTCTAATCGATTTCTCGATCGATCTCTCTCTCTCTCTCTTTCTCTCTCTCTCTCTCTCTCTCTCTCTCTCTCTCTTAATATATATATATACATCCGTGCAAGAGGCCAAACGGCTAGCCTCAATTTTCGCTTCTTATCTTCTAATTCGCTGACGCTGGCCCCAAGTGCTTCTTCACTGTGAAAAAAAAAGTGTCTCGGCCAAGTGGCCGCTCCGATGTGCCTCCCATGACAAATCTAATGCACATTCGTAAACTTTCAATCCCACGCATCGCCTTCTGTTTTTGTTCCTTGCTCCTCGTATTTTCTTAGCGACTCTTTCGCAAACGAGCTGAGCAATCAAAGTGGAAACCTTTACTTTTGATTAGTTGAAACAATATCCTGACTTGAGGAGTGGCGCAATCGCATAAAAAAATACAGAGATGAATCCCAAAAGTTGTTTGTTAAAAGAAGACGTCAGTTTACAGCATACAAAAACGGTGAATTTAAAATAATATTCAATTTTTTTTCATTAACCAGTGCAAACTTACACCGATTTCTGATCAAATTTTACTGTATTTATACACAAAGGTAGTAAAAATTCTCTTCCTAGCGTAAGAAAATGGCTATTTAATTACTAAAAATGTATAAAATTATACACAAGATTTTAACAATTAAGGAGGTTCTACCGGTAGGTAGGAAATCAAGCACGGAATTCGCTGGATTTGACAAGCGCAGTCGATATACATAGGCATATATTCACCGTACATAACCTTCGCGTAAATTGACTTTAAAAGAAAAATAACTCAATATTATTTATTAATCTTTGTATCACTGCAATTTTTTTTTAAAAAAAATCTGAATGTTATATTAATTTAATTTAAGTTATATTAAGTTAATTTAATATCACGATAATAAAATAACACCCCATAAGAGTCAATATTAAAATTGAACAAATAAATTTATTATTTTCTCGCTTCGGAGGCCATACAGCTTGACAAAAATTTAACAGTAACTTTATTAGGCCTTTATCTACGAATCTGTAAATTTTCGTTAAAATCTCAACGTTAGATCTGTCATCCACAGAACCTCCTTAAGGTATAATACTTTTGATAGAGAAATTGAATTTATCGCTGCTATAGGAAAAACTATTGTGAAAAATAATATACACCTGACACTCTTGATCTCCACGAGTCAAAATTTTGGTTTTTTGAAGAACACACAAATTCACGGCAAAAATTACAATATTATTTTATTAGAAATCGATTATTGTCGTCTGCTTAACTGACCAGGAGCTGGTGATATAATGGTAAGTAAATAATCTTGAGTATTGTAAAATGATGTTTTTAATCAAACTTTTGTTTAACTTTTCCATACTTCATTTTAAACAGTGGTATCCCTGGTTGACACCTAGCCAAGTTTTATGGCAATCCCGCAACCAGTTTAGGTTGAAACTATATTACCACAGTTTTTTAACTCAAACTGGCAAAGACTCGGCTATTTTAAGAATGATATTTCTTGTTTATTTATTATCAGGAATTAATATTTTATGTTTTTTGAAAAATTAACAATATTATGAAAAAAATCGGTTTTCTATCAGATTCGTTAACGGGTGTAAAACCGCTCAAACTTTGTCAACATTTTATATATAAATAGCATTTTTGTTTCTTAAGAGCTGTATATTTTTTATATACATTTGGTTAATAAGTTTTGAAGATATTTCGATTACTATGATTTTTAAGATTTTTTAAAAATATTTATATTTCAATAATGATTTGATGGAAATTGATGTTTAACATTTCTTTTTATTTGTAGTTTCAAATACTTTTAAAATATATAATTTATTGAATTATAATTTTTAAATATTTGGTGAATGAAATTTGTTTAAAAATTTTGGGTTATGTTATAATCAAAGTTTTCTAAATTTTAATAATAAACGTGAAATTAAAAAAAAATATTCTAAATTTCTTAAATACTTTTTGAAATATTTTGAAATAGTTAAATTACTTACTTTATTTATAAA
>UELV01014868.1:4553-15108 GCA_900490015.1 Megastigmus stigmatizans | reverse complement strand
TTGAAATATTTAATCGACCAATTTAACCTTTCTGTGAAATATTTCTGAAAGTTTTTAAAAAGTTTCTATGCAATATTTTCTGAAACATTGCAAAAATCTTTCGTGAAATATTTCATGAAAGGTTTCTCAAATGTTTACAAAATGTTCCGAAGAATCCTTTCTCTGATTGTCTTTACAAACGTCTCTGAAATCTTTCAAGTAACATTTTCCGAAATGTTTTCGTAAGCTTTCCAGAAATAATTCTCGAAAGGTTTCTGCTAACTTTCGGGGATGTTTCATTGAAATATTTTCTGTATTCAAAAATAATATTTCAGTGAAATGTTATGAAAATATTTCTGAAAGCTTTCAATAAACATTTCTGTGAAATGTTATTGTAAGGTTTCAGTAACCTGCTAGCAAGGTGTCTGCAAGGTTTCGCTGAATCCTTTCTTTGAATCTTTCACAGAAATATTTTATGCTATGTGGGCTGTCAGCGGCACTTGATTCAAACGGATTTAAAACGTATGAGAACGAATTCAGAAACCGTATTAGAACTGATTGGAACGTATTAGTACATTGTTTGATATGTTATTCATTTACTTCCAAAATTTTAAGGAGGGATTCTTGTCTATTCTGGACCATTTTAGAAATAATTATATAAACCCTAAGCTCTTTATCGTCAGCCCGGCGCTCTCTAGTTTATGAAGAAATTTCGTTGATAAACTAACTCAATCAAGTGCATAAGTAGTATTTTGTTAGGTAAAAAACTAATATTTCCTTACAACTTTAGGGTTTCGTTAATTTTATTTCACCTAATCGCACTTAAAATGTTGCAGTCAAAGAATATTTTTCGCAATAAAATTCTGAATTCCAGAGCATCGAGTTGTTAGGTGTAAAAACTTAGGATTTAGAGGGTGTCAAAGTCCTACCGTTACCACTAAACTGTTTTACCGATTGGATCCTGAATAATTAGTAATAACTATAAAAAAATACTTAACATTATACAAATCCCAAATACAGGCACACTTCATCTATGAATCATCTATCACCTGGGAAAGTTTAAAGTAAATATTTCAAACACATCTAAAAAATTTTTGTTCCGAAAAAATTCGCTCTTTTCGAAACAAGAATTTTTGTAGGTGTCATTGAAATATTCAGCTACTTGAAACATTACCAGATGACCAAAATTTTTTTTAGTTATTAAGAATTATTTACTTCTCGGTCGTAAAATGTAGAGCGGTAAGTTTTAAATGTTAATTGACTTTGGCACCTCCTTTAATTATATATAATCTTCGTATACCTTTTAAATTCTTAACTATAGAACTTCGGGTTATTAGGTCAAAAGCTTTGGGTTTAAATTATTGCATATAAAAAAGTCGAGGATAGTCAAAAATCTTTTTAGACGTTTTGAAATTCTCAAATCGAATGTGCCGGGGCTTAGTTAATTTTTTTTCATCTAATTGTATTTAAAATCCTGCCGTCAGTTAATGTACTGAACTCGAGAGCCTCGGATTACTTGGTGTAAAAGCCTATATAGGATTTTTATTGTTTCTACTTTAAATCTACAATATAACGACCAGGGAATTTTTTTTACGTTAAAATGTTCAACTCGAAAGACCCCCCGGTAAAAATAATCACCGAAATTCGATGCTAATAAATAATCATTTAAATAATCTGGCTTTATTATTGTACATTGAATCAGATATCTTAGATAAAATTAACTACGAGAAGATAATTTCTGATTTTGTTTCAGAAAAATCAAGAAAAAAAATTGTAAAATTTTTATTTAAGAAAACAGCGTTTCAGTCTCACGGGGGCCCTTAGAGGCCTGTAGAGTCCTAGGCCCGGGTCTAAAATGCCTTTGCCTAAATACGATGAGAATTTGAGTTTAGACGTCATTGCTACGTGGGTGTAAACCTTTATTTGACGATCCAAAAACGAGGCTTAAAATCGAATTTCGGCCTTGATGGTCCAAGGGCCGCACTTGTATTATTGTCTCAATCTGAACATTTTATAACAGTTATAAACAGTTATAAACAGTTATAAACAGTTTTTAACAGTTGTTAACGGTTAGCAGTAGTTTCTAACAGTTATTTGCATAAAAAGAATTTCCACTTGGGAAACTAAGTTTTTTGTTCAGCTACTATAGTGACTTTCCGGTACTCTAAAGATTTAAAAAAATATGGTTGAATTAAATTGGGCTTTGCACACTTTGTGTCAGAAAATGCGGATCGATACATGAGCGAGAAATAGATTTCACTCTATACTTATTAAGTAAGAGTAATTTGAGCAATAAAAAAAATGACTTTTTAGTATTCTAGTTAAATTAAAATCTCATTTTTGTAAACTCTTTTAAGTGGCGAACCATGCTTCAGCATTTCGGTTATTATGCATCGTTTATTTATCAGTATTTCGTACTTTTTTTCATAAGTATTACTTACTCTCCTGATTATTATAGGTTTAATATTAAATGTGTATTTCTACACTTTTAGTAGCCTAATTTTCTGGATCCTTAGACCATAGCAGAATGACATTTTTTAAATATGAAAATTTATGGTTATTCTTTAACGGTAGATCTTTAATAATGTTCATTGAAAATTTGATAAAGTGGTTATCAAATAACTAAGTAGTGAAATGTCCCTACCCCTCCGCGCTCGGTGTAAGTATATATAGGTACTTACGCGCGACCGCGAGCGGCTAGCCGGGCGAGCGCTTCTCTCCACCTACGCGCTAGTCCTTTCCGCGTCCGCCTTTCGCCGCCGATTCTGCCGCCCGCTGTAGCTGCCTACCGATTGATTCATCTTACAAACTTTCAACAATAACTCGAAAACTATAAGTACTTGTCAGATCGAAAAACGAGAAAGATACGTGGATCTTAGAATTTCGCGATCTATTGAATGGTATGTACATTCTATGTATTATTATAATAACACGCTTATCGACAAACGGTATTGAAGTATTTTACTTGATCGATCTACAGTTAGGAGGGTTGATAAGGTGGAAAGTGAGACTGATGCCGATAATATTTTTTTAAGCGATGCATGCGCGGCTGCTTTTTTTGTTCATTTGGCTTTGGCATGCTTTGAAAATGATGCACAGTCAAAGTGTTTAGAGGGCGACGTCGTCTTCTGCGAATTTTCATTTACGTCCAGAAAGAGAGAGAGAGAAAAGGAGAAAAAGAGTGATAAGAAGCGAGAGCGAGAGAGAGAGAGACAGAACACGAATGAGGAAAGTGAACGAGAGGAGTCAGGAGAGGAGAGGAGGTCAAATAATGGCCAGTCACGGCGAATTTCAAACGTCACGAGGGGAACTGCGCGTTAGGGAGCCATAGCCTATAAAAATATCATGTATTAAAAATGTTTTCATAATTTTTCCTACACTCGAACATTCTAATAAAATTTTTTTAAACATTCAAGAAAATATGAAATATTTTTTATATATTATTTGACTGTTTAAGAAAAGTTGTAAAAAGTACTTGATTAATTTGTACTTTTTAAATTATACTTAATAAGAGTAAAAGAATATATAGATATAGATATTTTAAAAATTCATTGCTGCTTAATGCTTATAAGAAGAAAGAAATTTTGAATATACATGATGAATCTTTTGTTTGCTTATGCATGCATTTAAAAGTTGTATTAAAAGAATAGAAATCAAATAAGAGCATTTAAAAAATGACAGTTTTTACAATGTAAGCAGGCATATCTTTACGTCTTATACTTGCTTGCTATTCGCTTTTATCTAAGCCATTATCCGTTATTTTACAAGAACACCTTGATACCCATATTCCGAAATCATTCTTTTCGTTTAATTTACGTTACATAATTCAAGAAATTTAGCGCTAAACACTCTAGCATCTTCACGGTACCCCATCGAACGGTAAAAGAAGAAAAAAAGTCGAGCGGCAAGTACAAGAATTTCTACTCTTAAGATTGAAAAAAGGGCGACGTATCGGCTCTATAAACATACACTTCGACGGACAGAGGGGTATTCATCGGGCTGCAGGCTCGTCCATTTCGTGCATACAGCCCTGCCGGAGCTCGCGCTGCTGCTGCGTCTAACTGCTCCCTCCCCACCTCACGTTTTCCTCCACCAGCGAACGGCGACGGCGGCGCTCTCGTGCACTCAACAGATTGAGCCATTGAGGTGTGGCCAGTGAACGGCGGGCAGCCATTTTCTTCGCTATCTGTCGCGCACAATTTCAGGTAAATAACGACAATTTACAAAGCCGCGAAACAGTGTTTATTGTTCCGTAAAGTTGTGGGAGGCTCGTCGCGATCCGTAGCGAGTCGCGGGTCGTCCTCGCGAGGCCCAGGATCAAGTTTGGCTCTCTCTCTCTCTCTCTGCTCTGACTTCGTGATCATCAAAGCGCGCTCGCTCTTTCTCTCTCCCTTTCTCTCTCTCTCTCTCGCTCTCTCTCTAGCTCGCTCGCTCTCACCCGTTCGCTTACTCATAGCTCTGCGTGACTATCTCTCTCGATCGCACGCTCGCGAACTCTTTTATCATCCTATTTTCCAAATCTTGCGCTGTGCGTTCGTGGCTTCCTGGAGCAGTATAACTTCACGCGAGTGTAACGCGAGGACCGTTGAGGACGGAGAGCCACACTTGGTGAGAAGAGAGGATAGTCTATACAACTTAGGAAGGGCGAAGGTGCGCCCGTGCGAGTGCAAACAAGCAATCCAAAATTCGTGGAGGAAGCGGACGCCGAGTGTGTGTGTGCGTTTGTATGTGTGCGTGTGTGGCTGTGTAATTTTGGAGTAAGCGGAGCGAGAGCGACTATGAGGGAGAGAGAGAGAGAGAGCGAGTGAGTTTCGTGGCTCCGGAATTCCCGGCGACGCGCTACAAAGTGAGCGAATACCCTCGGCGTCAGGAGAGAGAAAGAGAGATAGAGAGAGAGTGAGTGCAAGCATAAGAGAGAAAGAGAGAGAGAGAGAGACAGACAGAGAGAGTGGGAGTGTGCGTGAGCGGAGACGCGTGACACCCGTGCGTCGCCTCCCGGAAGTGAGTAGTAAGAGCTTCTTCGAGGCCAAGAACCTCCGCGCCTGTTTTCCATTTTCAAACCCCCGTTCCCTCGTCCTCCTCTGGACAACATACGTCGCGCATTAGTCAGCTTCTTTCTCCTGTTTTTGACACCTTCTGTCCGAGATTTTGAAGCTTCTCTAGGCAGATTCTGATTTAGAATAACATACTTTGAGATTCTGCAAGCAGGAATGCCAAAGTATACCTGGATATGGTTTAGCTTCTTCTTGAAAAGTTGCAAGCTGATTACTCGTGTGTTAGGTTGTTGAAAGATTTCATATATTTGATACATTCGTTCAAAGAGATCATTAATTTTGGTACTAAATTTATATTAATTGATGTAAACATTGAGTATTTATAAGAATTTTTATTTCCAAGGGGAACTCTGCTTGTTTCTCTTGCTTTCAACTTTTATATTTACTTACTCCAATTCTTTGTGCACAATCTTAAAAAAATGTCAATTTTAATATTCCGAAAGAAATTCTTTTCATACAGTTTGAGTATTGAAAGATAAATATGATATACTTAATGGAAAAATATTACAGCAACAAAATTGTTTAAAACTAAAATTTAAATTTTTATGTTTAAAGTCTAACGTATGGGCCATTACAATAAAATATGTAGATTGACGATTATTTTTGTTTTTATTTGAAAAGGCTCTGTGGTACGAGATCTGATGATTCTAGTATGTTATGCATAATGCAACTAGAAATGAAGCTGTAAGCGAGAGAGTAGGAAACAGATTGAAAAAAAATTTTCGAAAGATGGGATGCATAATAAGTACACTCAGATCAGACGATTCAGAATACCCTGGCTCAGGTATGAATCAGATCCTCCTTTCCATTTATGCTTCTCTACGCTGGTTACATTCCCTAGGTCTCGCTAGACTTTCCCAATCTCTTTTATTCCAAAGATATTCAGCAGGCAGTAGGCACAGAATTTTCACATTTTTATTTTAAAGAAACGCTTTTTGCAGCTGATTTTACTATGGAATATAGAAAATTTGAAATTACTAGAATCTAAAGTATCCAATTTAGACATACACTTTTAGTGTTAAGTGTTATGTAAAACTTATGGTCAGTAATTTAATATTTATAAGTGCTTAGGAACTTAACCATCAATGTGATAATTGTTAAAAATCAAGTAAAAATGAAATTTGAAATTTTTAATATCAAATATTTTTAAAATATGATGGTATTTTTGCTTTTTGAATATAAAAGAATTTTTACAGTAGATGACTGCTAATATCCATTAGATGGTCTTGATACTCCACAGGATGATGTCATTCAATACTTTTTCTTTTAACAACTCCTTGATTCTTTCCTTTCTTGCATACCTTTAGAATTGCATCAGTCTGTTGGATAAATGACTGAAAATTCTCTATGATTCTCGAATTTGTGAAATCAAACGATCTTTCTTAATTCGCTATCTTATCACTGTTGCAGATAGAGATAAACAATGTTCATACTTTGACGGCGTTATGTCCAGACATTAGTCGATGTCATATACTTGCACCATTTGACACATTTGATTAACACATGATTGTCAGCAGTAAGGAAGTACTACTGTATTAATTTTCCTTGTACCCTTACTCTGCCAATGTCAGACATGAAATTTGAAGTGATTGTGTAATTTAGGACAACAATATGTAGACTTTAGTTGATAGAAAATTTTGAGAATTTCTAATTACCAAAATTAAAGTATAATTGATTACTTTTATCTAAAATGTTTTTTTTTAGCTACTTGAAAAACAAATTCTTGTCTGTTCCCTACTTAGTTTATACATTTTATTTCTCATAAATGTAATTTTACTTTGAAAAGTAAAAATCATAGTAAGCGGACTATTTATGGTAGTACTTATGGTAATTAGTATATTTCATCCCGGTTTGACAGGATGTAAATTGTATATTAATTTATAATCCAAATCATTATTTCAGAAATATTCATGCATTTCAATGTTTAAAGAAGAATAGTGCTAATGCTATAATTGTTGATGACAAATCACAATGCATATGCTTTACATACTTTATTCTTTCACTCTTATAGAATGCACACATTTCTTAGCAACACACGTAGTGCACAATTGTAATTTATCAAACTATGTGAAAATCATAGTACGAACATATTACTTATAACAGTGTAGAGTACATAAATATTGTCACCGTAAACACAATGAGCCAGTATACATAAATCTTTTTAATTGATAAGTTGAATCAATAGTACATTTCATTTTAATGAAAGAAATTTATTTTGTTTTAGGATTCATGGCAGCTATTAGGAAGAAATTGGTGATCGTTGGGGATGGTGCCTGTGGTAAAACTTGCTTGCTGATTGTATTCAGTAAGGACCAGTTCCCGGAGGTGTATGTGCCTACTGTATTTGAAAACTATGTAGCTGACATTGAAGTAGATGGAAAAATAGTAAGTATTAAAAAAAATTTAAGACGTTTAGAATATTGAATCTTAGAAATATGAACACACTTCATGATAAAAATACTTTTTAACAGAGAAAGTTTTATAAAATTATAATATTTAATATATTGTATCACAATAATATTTTAAATTTGATTGGATACTGATGAAAAAAGTAACACATTGTTTAGTTTTATCTATTGAGTTCTATGATATTATAAAATCTGTTAAGTCAAGAAATATAGTTGTAAATATATTTTATGATGGATATGATAATATATTAAATAACTATTTTAATAGGCAATAATATTCATTTAATTTGATTAAAATTTTTTTTTTCAAATTATAATAATACATTAATATGAAATCATTGCTAGACAGCAGACTCCTATCTTATCTTTTACTTAAACTATTTCATTTCATTAATTTCATTGCAAATTCGTCATTTCAAATTTTCTTGGATATTTAGTTATTGACAAATACAGTTACAGTAAAATTTAACATGTATAAAATGAAGCAAAGTGCCATGATACAGTGATCACCCCTATTTCAACATCTATGTTTAGACAATTAATAGTTCATTTATAAGATATTCAGTAGCTTAAGGAGAATTTTAATATTTCTTTCTTTGAAGTAAAATGTCTGTTGACATGCATTATCATTTTATTTATATATTCATGCATGTATTAATATATAAAATGGGTCATGTATAGAGGTTAAAATAAGTACACAGTCGACATTGTTACATAAAAGTCTTATTCAGTGCTTTTTTAATGAAATGTCCAATATGATTTTATTTTTTTGTATTAATTCAACTTTACCTAACAGTACTGATTTATTTTTATTTATTTATTTACCAGATTTCATACAGTTATATTCAGAAATATAATCACAATATTTGAAGAACTTATATGCTATAGAGGTGAATTAAATCACCTGTACATAGTTCTGGTACTATCCCATCACCCTTATATAAAATTTAAACTTAAAACTATTAATACTTATAATTAAAAAACAAAAACAAATCATATTAAGCTCTGTGGGTGTGTAACAGTTTTATAGAATTTTGTATTCTACTAACAATAATATTCATTTTGATAATAATAAATCAATTTTAATTATAATTATGTTAATTTCTTAATCCAAATTTTTAGCTTATCTTTTAATGATTTTTTGGTCAGATAGAATTTTTAGATTATTGGGCAATTTGTTAAATAACTTGATTGCAACAAATTCACTATCTTTTGTACTTATAGTTTTGTTAATTTTTGGCGGTGCTATATTTTTTTGTCTAGTCTTACTGTTCGACTTTATATATTTGTCTTTTAACTTACCATAATGGAACAGTAAAGATTCTAGTTTAAAACTGTCTTAATTTTAGTGGTACGTTATCATGTTTTTTGCCCTTAGTTATTATTTTAATTAACCTATTCTGTATATTCTCAATTATATTCATGACATTATTATATGCATTTAAATGAAATTATTAATTATTATATTAATTTTAAAGTTGATAAATAAATAATTTTTACATTTAAAATTTGAAGTTATAATTGTTGTGTCTGTTTTCAGGTCGAGCTTGCTCTGTGGGATACTGCAGGACAAGAAGACTACGACAGACTTCGTCCACTGTCTTATCCTGATACAGATGTCATTTTGATGTGCTTCTCTATTGACAGTCCCGATTCCCTTGAGAACATTCCGGAAAAGTGGACACCAGAGGTCAAGCACTTCTGCCCAAATGTACCAATTATCTTGGTTGGTAACAAGAAGGATCTGCGCAATGATCCTGGCACCATTAAGGAACTCGGCAAAATGAAGCAGGAACCTGTTAAGCCCGAGGAAGGCCGCGCCATGGCCGAAAAGATTAATGCTTTTGCCTACCTCGAGTGCTCTGCCAAAAGCAAGGAGGGCGTTAGAGAGGTCTTTGAAACGGCGACTAGAGCCGCATTACAGGTAAAAAATATTCTTTTTGAATCACAGATCAGAAAAGATTCGTATCAGCAAGCATTCCTTAATATTTTTTCATTAAAAACTTTTATATTAAATACTATATTATTATTTAATTTTTAAATAATGTACATTTTAAGTATACGGAATGGCGTCTGAGAAACGCTTATGCATTTATATGCACTAAAAATTTACTGCATTCAGAGAAAATTTACTTCTTGTTAATTGGAAGCAAATGCAACATTTCACTAATCCTAATTTTTACATTTGTTTGATGCAATGAAAGTTGAAAATATATATTTACATTGAATATATCAACATGAACATACCAAAGAATATATTTACATATCGAAGAATAACTTTTTAAATTATACACGATTTTCTGACATTACATTACTGTTCAACAGATAAGATTTATCAGGAAACATTTCATAGGAAATATATCTAGCTTTATTCATCTTATGACATCATGCTCGTATAACTTAAGCTGATGCATTTTTCCTATTTTTCAAGAGATTTCAATGAAAATACAAGTAGTATTTAATTATTTGAAAGTATAAAATAAATGAAAAAATGTTTAAAGCAAGTAAATTTAACTTGTTAATAAATATAGTAGATTAATGCCAAATTCTTTGTTATCTAAAGTTTGTAATATTTAAGCATAATTTTATATCAATAAAATCTCTGTTACAGTTTTGAAAGCATCTGAAGTTCCATAATTAATTTATTAAATTCATATCAAATTAATAATAGTTTTAACCAAATTATCTAAAGTAAAAGATTTAATCTACGAGACGTTAGTAATTGTAATATAGACCGAATATAGACCGATAAAGAATATGATATTGTATGAAACTAATTTACAATAGTTTCTGATTTATAAAAGATTACATTTTTATTTGCACAATTACTTGCAATTGTTGCTTCTATGTTTTTATACCAATTCATAAATTCATGTTTTTCTGAGCTTATAGGTAAAGAAGAAGAAGAAGGGCAGGTGTAGGCTGCTTTAAAGTGTAATGCCAAACGGGCCCGACGCCGAACGGGTGAAATAAGGAATTGCGGGGCTAGCTGTACCAAAAAGCTAGTCGTCATGCCGGAGGCCCCAGCATAAACTATTATAACATAATAATATCTTATCTTTAATTATTTTACATAATACAAAAACAACAAAAAAAAAAAAAAAAAAAAAAAAA